>LT669791.1:32654422-32868718 GCA_900128785.1 Arabis alpina
TAAATTTAGGTATGATAAAAGTGAACGATAACGTCTCCGTTTTCTTAGTTAACGTTGACTTTTATCAGACCTAAATTTACAAAGTCAACGTTCACTTGAGGATTTAACATGCAAATACGATATTTGGGAATAAATCGACCGATTTCAAATAGTTAAGGAATTAAATAACCATTTTCCCAAATTTGCAGTCTTATATATAAATTTTAGTAATTTAATATAGCAACCGAGTGAGAAAATAAGAAGAAAAGTTTCTAACTTGTAATTTGGAGAGCATATCAACTATAAGTCTATAACTATAAAATATCTTTCAATCAACCAAAAATAAAATATCCAAATACATCAACACACATCCGAATTCAAAATTTACTTATTACTATGAAGACTCAATGTCAAGTGAATCTAGACATTGTAGCCATAAAGTTAACCAAAAAACTATGCATTAAAGATCCAAATGGTATATTGATCCAAGGTGTGGGATCATAGAGTATTTGTAGCTATCAGCTTCTTTAACTCTCAAGCTATGTCTCTCCATATACCACACCTTGAAAATTTATCGCAGAATATCCTTTATACTAATGTAAATCAACTACAAATCTTTCTCAAAGTGTTTAATAGTATCTATAAAGAAATAAGCTTTGGGGAGAGTGACTAAGTCCCATACCTCCCAACACAAACAATTACAAAATTTTCTCAACGTAACTTCTGTCGTTTCTTTCCTTTCTCTACTTTCTCCTTTGAAGATACATCCATTAGCTACAAAGAACCAACCCTTTAACATAAATACACCTTTACACACATACAAACAAAGGAGCTAGACCACATAAAGTTTATTAGACCAAAGCAAGAAGAATTGTTGTCTTTGCTTGTCTTTGCTATCATCCTCTCTCTCACTCTCCATGCCTTGCTCGAGCATCGTGACTCTGTTTTGCTTCTTCTTCTTCTTCACTATGAAGCTTTGTCTTCAACAATTCTTCTTGCTTTGGTCTAATAAAGTTGAAAAGAGCGGCCATGGTCAAGAAAACGTCAGTATCTAGTTCTGCTTCGTCCTCCTCTTCTTCATCTTTTGATCATATTTTTGGTCCAAGAGTCTCCTCTTCGTCTTCTTCATCCACAACTGGATTGTTCCAATCCATTTTCCCACCACACTCAATGGTTTGAAACAATATCACTATCATCATTTTTTAAAATACACATCTTATTTACGCCTTTCTTATACATACTTCATATTGATTCTCAATTCAAGGGTACGCAAGCAGACTTGGCAAATCGAAATGGGGCTGCCAAATATCAACCTCCAAATTTGGGGATTTCAAGTGAGTCTACATTGCTTAAGACGATTTGGACATGTTAGTCCCTAAAAAGTTTGGTTATCTCAACTTAGAATTAACTAGGAACTCAGTGAACGACACCACCATGCAACTTGAGTTCTTTCATTTACTATGGAGGCCAAGATCAACAACCAACCCGGATGCTGTAAGTCCCTACTTCTTTGATTACCAAAATCTGTGTTGCATATCGACAAAAACACTTGTATCGGATTTGGTTTCCATCTTATTCTAGCAATGCTATTAGCTACCAGAAAACATCGTTTTTTCAGAGATTGAGAATTAGTTGTTATGAGTTTAGGGTCTTGAGACTTATTTTTTTTTTAGGATTTAGGAAGTAAAAGAAAAAACTGCAAATAGTCTTTACTCATTTGGTACAACCATTGAACAAAACGCTTTTTAGAAGGTAAGCAGGTGAACTTTTGTATAACTAACTTATTATCTTCCTCTTCTATAAGAAATTCTAACCTAAGAATAAAAAAAGATTGATGCTTTATTGACTTGCTGATTCGTTACCATCTACTAACTTATCTCAAGGACTTGGCTGATTATTATTACAAAGCAATAAAACAGAGTTTCGAAGCAAAGAATGCTCAAAAGCCAATTGATGTTTGTGTGAATGTTTTGTTTTAAATTTCTCTGCAGGTTTACACTACCAAAAGTTTTAAACTCAATTTAACATTTGTCCAGAAGAAACAAAAGAAACATTTAACTAAGAACTTGTTCACATTTCACCGTAGTTGCCTAAAGCATGGCAGAATTATACTTCCATGGTGTTTGAAAATTTAAGCAACAATCCAAAACATAGAGTTTCAAAAGATAACACCACCAGAAACCAAAAAGTTACCTAGATAGAGATGATACCACCATAAAACCAGAAAGTTAGTAGAAAAGGGAAGAGAAAAAGGATAATCCTAAGTAGCGGAAAACAAAAGACCAGGCAGCATTGGCATTACATTTGCTTGAGTCCTTGAGCGATCATAGAGGTCACCTCATGCAGAAACTGTATCTTTAGCATCAGATATTCAAGTTCCTTTGCCCGTAATGCCCTCATCCTCTCTTCAATCATCTTCTTAGACTCGACCGGGGCCGAGTTCCATCCTTGTATCACGGAAGCCTCATCGACACCGAACTGGGCAATTGATTGAACAAGAAACGAGCTCTCAAACAAGTCAGATGTTTTCTGCGGCTCCAAATCTTCTTGAACACTTTTACCATTAGGCAAAGGGGAAAACAAGTCTTGCTTCACAGAATCAAGCTTCTCAGTCTTTCTCTGACTCTTCCCATTAGTCTTGGCAACAGATTCTAAACAAATTCCTCGAGGTCCCCAAATAGACATTGACAATGTCAAAGCTTTAACATCATGAGGTTTAGTAAAAGAAACTGCTTTACCATTCTTCCGTGTACCAATATACTTCTTCTTCAAACTCCTAAGCTTTTCCATCAATTGGTTCTTACTAGCTTCAAACTGAATACATTTCTTCACAAACTCGTAAAACTCATTAGTGTCTTCATAAGGAGACTTACCTTTCTCTTTTCTGAAATTAAGCATTCCTTGGAGGAGAGCAATTTCATCTTCTTCACTCCACAATCTTTGAAAAGCTTGTTTCTTTGTAACTTCACCGGTCTTCTTCTCATCTTCTCCTGAAGTAACCTTCTTAGCTCGCTTGGCGTTACCCTCCCTTGAAGTCCCTTCTCCTGGTCGCTTCGTTCCTGATACCACAGCCGGTAAAGCTAAAGTAGCAGAAGGCAGACCTTCCTTCTTCTTAGGGTTTGTAGAAGCGACGGTGACAGCGATTGCTTTACCAGATCCAGTGTTGGGGATCTTCGAAGCTTCCTCTGGTTCAGAAGAAGAAGAGACTCGACTTCATCGCTACAAGTAGCAGGTGGTGGATCCTTAAGAGGGTTAAGAGGCTTCTTCGTCATCGGAAAGGTTCAAAGAGAGATCGAGAGAGGAATTAGGGTTTGTGGAAAAGGCAAGTGAAGAGGCATGGAAGTTAAAAGACCGTTAGTTTAACCTTGTCTTTAGCTAGTGATAAGTCAATTAGGTTAAGCTTTTGGGCTTTTAATTTTATGACATGGGCTCCGTTTTAAATTATTTGTAGATCTAGGCCCTTTACTACTAGCTTTTAATGAAAAGTTTGAGACGACAAAAAAGAAAAAGAAAAGATACACAAGTTTTAGGCTACATCAGCCATTTTATTATATTTAGGTTTTTTTTTGATGAAAGTTATGATTTAAATGAATAATTTGTTTCTGAGATATTGTTATTAGATTTTAAAGTTTTAAATTATTATATTTATGTATATTAGTGATCAAATTTATTGAGAATTTTGGTGTGAAGGATTTATAAATATAAAATTATGATAGGTTATTGAATATTAATTAGAAATTAGAAATTATTTATATAATTCCTAATCATAATATCTAAATCTTGTTTTTCAAACTTATTATACATATTCTCATTTTTCAACCGCGACCGCTTGAGGAAAGCAGTTTTTGAATTTGAGAGATTTAGAACGGTAGAAAACGTTTTCGATGATTCTTGTCAAAAGCTAGCAACCTCTACTACCCGCAAACGGGAGAACCAATCAAGCTCATAGTATAATTCCTATTACACAATCTTGCATTCCTAGCTAATGTGTATGCAAGAGAAACGCAATCTCATCTAAACTTATAACCATTCTCCGAAGCTCAGGGCCGGTCCGTAGCATAAGAAAGAGAAGCCACCGCTTAGGGCCCTTCAACATAGGAGGCCTTTTTTAGTTGAAATTTCTGTTAAGTTTTTATGTAAAAAAAAACTTATTTGTCTTTTTTAACAAAAATAGTGTGCATGGTCCTTTATTTAACAAACATATTCCTTAAATTTTTTCTTAAACTAATGAAAATCTAATTTTTAAAACAAAGTTAGAACCCTAAACGACGACGATTGGGGTTCTCTTTCAAGTTTCCTCTTCTATCGTTTCCTCTAACACAAATTGAAGAATATAGTGGATATGGTCAGATAAGTGAATTAATTTATGCATAATAAAAAAAATGTGATTACATATTGGTAAATCGTAACTTAACAAAAAAATAATATAGTTTTCGAAGTTTATCTCGTCGTTGACGTTGGGTGATTTGCTGTAGTTTTGGATATAATTGTTTAGATTATAAAGTCTATGATAATATATGAATTTGAAGTTTCAATATTTGTATAAAATAGTCACAGTAAAGAGTTTGGTATGTGACAAACTTCATATTAGATTAGATCAAAAGTAGAATTTGATTTTACTATTTTTATTTATCTTCTTACAAACTGTTTGGATTTATATACTATTTTTTTAAGTTATCATGTCATTTTTATATTATTGATATTATTTATAATATTCTGAAAACATATAAAAAAAGCATTTTGTTAGGGCATGCAAAATCGTTGGACCGACACTACCGAAGCTATGTTTCCTATGTCTTCAACAGTAATGACAACAGAGGCTGAAACAGTGTGAACCACACTATCAGCTCTATCATCTGGTTGTAGAGTTTCATACAACTTTTTACAATCTCTTACAAATGTTATGTTGCGGTATCCAAGGTTTAGCATACTTTGAATTGCCATTAATAAAGCCTGAGCTTCCGCTTGTACAACTAGTTGTGAAGGTTTGAGGTATTGAGGAACTTCCCTGGGACAGTTAGTTGAATGCCTTCTCTTTCATATAAGTAATGTTTTAAAAACCGGAAGCTATTCCTGGTCACGGGTCAATCCGGTTCAATTGAGTTTAACCGGTTCAACTATGTTTACACAAAATTTTCAAAATAGACATGGTAATATTTTTAAAATGCAATATCTCCAAAATCCTAACAATATATAGATTGACTTAATACAAACAATTACTTTATTTAGAAAAGAATTAGTACATTATCTACTCCCTCCGTTCTTTTAATATAGGATGTTTTGGAAGTTAATTTTTGTTTCACAATATTGGATATTTTGATAATCTTAGGTACTTTTTTATTGATTATCGTGAACCAATAGTACAGTAAAAACTCTATAAAGTAATATTCGATAAAGTAATAAACTCGATAAAGTAATAAATTTAGCCGGTCCGAGTCGGGCCAGTGCAAAATATAACACAAATCAATAAAATGATAAGATAATAATTTTTTCAAAATCCTATACAAATATATGGTCCCATTAATACCATAAGATAATAATTGTTATATATTTTTTTCATTTTATAGGTAGTAATGTTGTAGAATAAACAAATTGTTTCAAAATATATTATATTTTTAATTTTTAGTAGAGAATGAATTATTTTTTTATTTTTTTAACCATTTATATTTACTAAATTATTTTATTAGTGGTTAAATTTTGTTTTATTATGAATTATCAATTAATTATTATTTTTAATTTATTTTAATCATTACTTATAAAGTAATAACTCTATAAAATAATAAATTTTGGTGGTTCCAACATTATTACTTTATAGAGTTTTTACTGTATTATGTAGTATCTTATTTCAATGGTTGATTTGTTTTACTTTATTATTAAATTTTTTTTAGAAGACATTTTTTCTTCTTAATCTTTGTGTTTTACCTTAAACATCCTATATTAAGGAACACAAGGAGTATTAAAATAGAAAATACTCGTATACCCTAAAACTTATTTACTCCATCTAACTCCTCTCTTCCTCACAACCGCCGCCCACCTCGTCTCTCTCTCTTGTTGTGTTTGAAACTTAAATCTTCAAACTTATTCTATCATTTTCCATTCATTTTTTCTTATATTCTTCAATCAATTCATAAACGAACCGAATTCAATCAGGATCAAATCATATTGATATGAAGAATTGCAGAAAAACAAAGGTGGAAAGGTTTCAAAATATAAGAACCGGGGTTTATGTACGTTCCCGTTCGGACCGGTTCACCAGTTAAACCCGGTTCAACCACCGGTCCGATCCAATTTTAAAAACATTGCATATAAGGACCATCCAATGCCTGCTCTTTGCTCAAAAAGCTTCCAGGACGCATCTACCATACAATAGCACTCTGAGTTCATATCGGTCAATAAAGGGTCGCAAAATTAAATGCAAAATGCTCACAAAAGAGTCACAAATGTGGAACTGTTTTCTAACTCTTTGTGTAGTCACGACTCGAAACCATAAATCCTAAACATTTAAAGTCTAAATGGTGTGTCATAATACTTTCAATCTTAAGTTCATCTATTTCTAAACATCGTGTTGAAACATATAAGGTTATATATAACTTATAAAGTCAATTTTTAAACAAAACAATGAATTAGAAAAAGATTAGATTGAAATAACATGGAGTTTATGTTTAACTTAGAGAGATGTTTTGTAAATTTTTAAAATTTTGAAATTGCAAAGATGTGAGTGGTATATATAATGTAACTAGTTACATGTAATAATTTACATTCGCAAAATAAATCCTTTTAGGTGTAATATTATGTTGAATTTTCCAAATTCATGCAGTGAGTTAGTAAACAGGTGTAAACCAGCCACATATTTGATGGGAGTTGCAAATTAGTCACTAATAAATAATCATTTTGTGACTTCTTTTGGGGTCACATATCATAACCCTAAACCCTAAACCTTAAAACGGTTTGCTATAATGGTGACTAATGTGCAACTCTTTTGTGACGCTCTGTAAAACGTTATAGGAAGTTTTTTTGTGGCTCAAACTAATGACATGTTGGTCTTACGTCAAGGGAAAATATCCATCAAGCTAAGGTAACATTTCTATTATATCTATGCGAATTTTTTTATATAATGGTGGCTATAACAATAAATCAAAAAATGTGGTCCGTATTATTGAAGGCAAGGCTCGAACCCATTGGGTGATATAAACTAGTTGAGTTTTGACATTTAATACAAGGACAATGTATCTTACCTCTATTGTTTAGAGCTAAGTGTTGGTTGCTTGCGAAATTGCTAAACTGATCGACCCTTTGCAAAAACTTGGTTGATAGATTATTTGTGAGTGTTCATGTTGTTATCAAAAAAATTTCCCGATATGCATCACATCAAGATTGTGACGGAGATTCAAATCATTCCAATATGGTACCTCCAAAAAATTGCTTTCTGTATGCCAACTATATTATCCCTATAGCCAACGGCTTTTGTTGTATGTCTATTTCTATCACATTAATCAAATGTTTTAGGGGCCCCGACATGCCGTATACGCTGCAAAATTTGTTCTCTAGTCAACAATGCTAGTGGGTAGTCGTTCACCGCGTTCTTTCCCTTCAAGAAATTAAATTTAGTACTTCGTAAATGAAGCTCGCTAGGCAAAAATCTTCCGTGACAGTTGAACCAACATGTCTTCCTACCGGTCGTAAATTGGAAAGCAGTTGTATCACCCTATATAAATTGGACACAATAATCATTCATGTGTCGTCTATCCTGACAACATACCATACGATGGAAAATTGTTTATTGTCCACAACATAACCACTTGAAGGTTGAAGATTTTATTTAAGGACACATCATACGCCTCATTTCCATTATTCCATAAATCCTTTGGCTCCTCGAGCAGTGGTTAGAGGAACACATCAAGAGTGGCTCGTGGATGATTTAATCCTGAATTCAGATTCGTGAGAAACAAATACTCACTCTTCATGCACATGTCAAGGGGTAAGTTGTAGGATGTCATGATCACAAGCCACAACGAATGGTTTTTGACATACCCAAAGGATTAAACTCGTCTGTACACAATCCTAGATAAACGTTTTGTGTTTCCTATGCGTAAGTCGGATACATTTCATTGATATTTTTCACTTCGCCGCGTCAGATGGATGATGCATAACTCCGTCTTTTGACTCGTGCTCAACATGCCATCTCATCGATGGTGCATTTTTCTCTCATTGATACATCTTCTTCACTATGTCAATGATAGGTAAATACTGCATACGACTAAACGATATTTTTGTTTGTCCTTAACAATTCCCTATATCTTGGTTTTCCACAAATCTACAATTTTTAAACTACTCATCTTCTTTCCAAAAGAGCATACAATTATCTATACATACATCAAATTCATGATACGAAAATCTTAGCTTTCCTATCAACGTTTTTGTGTCGTAGTATGAACCAGTGGCCTGATTAGCTCATGAATCCATGCAAGTTTCAGCCAAATTATGGTATGCCTTGATGTTCATGAACCGAGAAGCTAATGATAATTGTGAATGACAATCATGAAAACCATCCTACATTGGCGTATTTGCAGCATTTAAAAAGTCGTATAATTTTTCTGCCTCATGCGTATCCTACAGTAGTTCTTTATAAACATGATCATTTCCACTTTGACCATGTTGATCATGATGATAAAAATGCATCATTGACCATCTTAGCGTAAACATCCCCGCCATCATAATTAATTTGTAAAACCGCATTTTTGGTTGCCACATTTAATTTGTAAATGAATTATGACTATTTCGCTATGGATATTACTCGTAAGAAATTAGTCGTAAATTTGTAACTGATTTGTGATGATCTTTACTGTCTAACTACATGGTCATAAAACAGTCGTTACTATGTCGTTAGTTAATGACGTTTTGAACAACTATCTGGTTTTGCCGTAAATATGTGACTGCTGTTTTGCCACTGGTTTGTTTTCTGTCAAATTTTTCACAACACCATCACAATAAGTAGTCACTAATGATATGTTTTTATAGTGAGAAAGACCAGAGAAGTGGAGTAGTTGAAAGAAATGTGACAAAGGTGGGCTTGATGGTTGTGGGAGCCAAGATCAACACAGTTAAATTTGTAAGGGTTTTGAGAGGAATTTAGAGATTTCTTTGCGAAGCTACGAACAAAGGAATGAGCAGTGAATAGATTCTTATTGTTGTATGTGATTTTCTGTCAAAAGTTGTGGATCCCTTGAAAAGGGTTGTTACATTGATATATATAGTACCCTAAGTCGGCTAAGCCTTTCCCTAAAAGATAATGTCAAATTTCCTAAGTCTTCGCGGGTTACCTTTTTACTATGTCGGTTGCGCCTATGTGGGTTTCGTTACTGGGCTTTGATGCGGGAACCTTCTGGAGCGTTCGTTGCTGTTTTGACGGGCACCGAAGTGCCTAAAACTGATGACAACTGCCTTGACACCGATGGCAGCTGCCTGGAACCCAATGTGGCCTGACACATCGGTGTCACTGGGCAGTGACATCGGTGCCACTGCCTGACATCGGTGTCACTGCTCAGTGACATCGGTGCCGGGCAGTTTTGGCCTCTGCAGCGTCTCCTGTTGGCTCTGTGATCTCTCCGACGCTGCATACATGACTTCTTCTGGGAAAGAAGATAGCTTTGAAGGTTCCCTGTACAAGTAAAGGGGACTTAGGAAATTCAAGAGGTCTTCATCTTCTTGTTGGGGAAATGACTTAGGGGTCATATCATCTCTACAAGCTCATCTCGCTTTGTTATTGATCATTGCTTTGAACACTGAGGTTGAGCGGGTGAAATCCGACCCCAACAGTTAGCCCCCCAACTCGGTAGTGTTAGTGATAAGAGTATCCAGTTTAGGAGTCGCTCGGTGTCGAAGCCGATGTTCAAAGTCATGACGCTAGCGTGATGCTGTAGTCTTGAGGAGTGGTTTTAGCTCCGACTCTACTTATGGTAGCAATGTCGATGACGAGGCCTTGGTTTAGGTGTGTGAACCTTGTCTCATTAAAAACCTTGCTTGGAAAACCCATTGGGATAAAACCAAGTTAAGGGAAAAAGAGTGCGGATCACACACCTCTCGCCACCGACCCTTGAGCCACTTGAATCACAACCAGTGTAGTAGGACAAGTGCTCGGCTCAAGGTTGCTTTCAATATGCCTTATGAGCAAGCCGATGGATTGATTAGGTAGTCTAGCTTTAGACTTTGCGTTTTGCTCGACGAAGCTAAAACGATTCGCTATGCCGACTTGAAGACCTTGCGCCTCGCTTGACGAAGCTGAAAAGACTTGCTTCTGAGTGGAGCAATGAAAAACTTGTGTTTGATGATGATGATGAACATGCAATGAAAAATTTTCTTGTTTTTCGAAGATTTTAAGACTTCGTGCTTCTCAGGTTGAAGTTGTTGAATTTTTTTTTTTGTTCTCTGGAGATTTTAAAACTCCGCGCTGCGATTGCTAATGCCAATGATGTCTTTTGCAATGGGAATAAGAATTCCGAAAATGATAATGTCTCTAAAGATTTCGGGATCCGCTTGGAGAAAAAGATAAGACTTTTCACTTTTTGAAAGGATAAGATTTTTTAAAAAACCTTCTCTCTTCTCTTCCTTTTTCCTCCACACATTTTCTCTAGGGTTTTTGGCTTTTCTCCTTCTTCTTCACTCTCCCACCGCCGGCACCGTGACCTCCGACCGCCGCCGCCGCCGCGTTTTCCAGCCATCACCGCCGGCGTCATCAACATCTCCTTGATTTCTTGGTAAGTTTCCTTCTCATCTTCACCAAAGCTCTCTAGTTCTCCAAAGCTTTTTAACCATTCAAGTGTTGTAGATCTAGCTTTTCTCATCAAGAACAATTTATTAGATCCATGAACAAGCTTTGGATTGTTAATTGTTTCATGAATCTAACTTGGGTCTTTGTATAAGCTTTGATTTGTTGATGGATTAAGCTTTAGATTGAGTAGATTGTTGAACTCTCTTGAACTTTGATCTTTGAATGTTGAATGTGAGAAGGCTTTTGGTGTTGTTGATGAACAAGCTTGTTCTCATTGAAGACAATAAAAAACCCTTGATTTTGATCTTTGATTTTGTCTTGATGTAGGTAAGATTCTTGTTATGGAGAACCAAAGCGTTGATGAAGCTTTCGGGTTTGAGCCCAGCGGTCTTGTTTCTGGTGGTCGAGATGAGCAAGCCTGGACGAATCAAATCGAGTCCGGTGTGGACCCGGTAACGATGAGTCAAACCGCCGCCGTCATGGACCTGACGACATCGGGACCGATCACCGATGTACCGATGATCCGAGATGGCCCCGTCCCGATGTCACGGCTTGTACTCGACGACCCGACACCGATGACTTTCCCCGATGGCTCGACGAGGTTGGTTCGTCGTAACGAAGATGACCCGACGTCATCAAAGCTTTGACCAGATGACCTAACGGGGACCGACGTGTCAACGAGGTCCGAGATACCCGATGTGGTGATGGGGTCTTCGGGTACTGACGGCTTAGCGAGGATGTCAGGTACCGACGTGTTGGCGAGAGTCGACGTACCCAACGTGTTGGTCGGGGAAACAAACCCAACGAGCTTGGTCACCGGGGAGGAAGATTTGGTGAGCTTGAGCCGACGGGTGAGAGATCCTTGGGCCCCGATTAGATCCATTGATGGCACGATTCCTCTGAACGACGAGGACCCCGAGCTTCCATCCGGGGATGCAGAGGTATCGTCTTCTTCTTCATCTGACTTGCGAGTTTCCAGTGATGATGAGGTTGCAGTTGATGAGGTTGAGCAGACAAAGAAGGTTGTGCCGACGCAAAGAGTGAAGGTTCGTCTCTGCAGCGTCTCCGTGAGAGGTATGGCATCTCAGAGGATATCGAGTTAGTTGTTCCTAGTTCTGTTGACAGAGCCGACTCCCCGCCTCCAAGATACATGACTCTGTTCGAGAACTACTTTGACCAGTGCTTGCTTTGGTTTCCATTGCCCGGGTTCCTCATGCGCTTTCTTGCGACACACGGTGCCTGCCTTGCTCAGATTAACCCTAGGGGCATTAGACATCTCCTCGCTATCTACCTGTTGAGCCGAAAGTGTGGTGTCAATATCGGCAATGATCACTTGTCTTAGTTGACGGATTTTAGAGTTCGTGGTCGAAGTGATGAGCTCAAACATATTGTTACCAATGCGTCTGGGATGGCAGTCATCGCCGGGTTTCCGAGCAAGGATGACCACTTCGAGGATCGTTTCTTCTTTGTTGAGATTTCTGAGAAGACTGTTGAGGCGGACTGTATTGACCTCGTCAAGATGAGATGGGAGAGATGAGGTAATTAACACTTAGTTTTTTCTTGTTTTTCCCATAGCCTCGTTTATACTAATTCTTGAATTGTTATCTTTTGCAATAAAGCCATCACTTCCCGAAGTCTCAAAGAAGTTTGTTAAAGCCATGCATAAGGAGCTTTCCTCCGGGAATGGCAATTGGAAGGAATCGTTTAGCGGAAAGAGGATCAAGAGAGCGTTTTCTGCTAAGATCATTCCGGGGAAGATTCTTGGACGAGGCAGGGCGAGGGTGTCTTCTCGCGAGCAAGCAGCGCTTGAGGCAGCTGCGAAGGCCGCTAGGTCATCAGGTACCGACGCACCAAGGGTGGTGGCGCCGATGACCTCGACCCCGACGGCTTCGTCGGCGCGGGTGAGGTCTGCGAGGCCTTTGGCGCCGAAGACCCCTGCTGCTTTGACCCTGCTTCCTCCTGTTTCCGTTACTCCAGATGAGCTTGCGATGTGATATAGGCAGTCAGAAAAGAGAGCCCACCTTTCTAGTGGCAAGGGAAAGGGTATTGACTACAGGACTTCTTCAAAGAAGTAGAGAGTAGATACAGACCCTGGGGTTGTTGTTGAGAGAGAGGTTTCGGGGAGCCGTGTTGCTGCGCCACCTGCTAGTGGGCTGCTTCGAGATGAAGCTTATGCGGAAACGAAGTCCAAAGTCTCTAAGGTTTGATTCTTCTTTCACATATCATCTTCCGTTTATGCCTAAGCATGTTTCAATGTTGTTTTATATATCGTTTTTCCTTTTTGCAGCTTTCCCTCCTATTTGACCGACTGGTTGGTGACTACGATGAGGATGTTCGTCTCAGAGATAACGAGCTTCGTGTGGCCAAAGAGGCCAACGCCGTTCTGCAGTCGAGACTAGACGAGCTTACCGAGCAGAACCTGGTTCTTGAGCGCGATGCTTTTTCTGTGCAGAAGATCAAGAAGGACTATGATACCATGTTAGCGAAGCTCCAGTCGAGGTGTACCAAGGGTGATGAGGAGATAGCTTCCCTGAAGACACAGCTTAGTTATGCTGGTGATCTTCAGAGCGTTAGGATTAGCGAGACCGTTACTGAGGCCAGAGAGGAGATGACCCGCGGCTTTTTAGGGCGAGTTAGCGAGGTCGCTAGATTACTCATAGAGATTAGCGGGAAGGTTTAGAACAACATGTTGAACTTGGCCGAATTGAGGCGAACTGGGAGTTCATCGGGCTTCTTCAGGGTCCAGAGCCACCGGGTCTCCCGACTGAGATCGAGGCGTTGTGTGAGCGCCGTCGTTCGATCTATGATGCTCGTGAGGTGTTCGAGGATCTCCTCGACAGTGTCCGAAAGTTCTTGAAATTCCCGAGGCTTCTGCTACCGCTGTTGAGACGGCTGTCGATGACGAGGCTAACAACGCAGTCTACGACGAGACCGATCAGGAGTTCTAATCACTGATGCTTTTCTTGTTTTATCATCCCGTTTTCAGACTTAGCTTGCTTCTTTAGTCTTTTGCGTTGGATTTTTCAGACATTGTTTCTCATGATATTCTCGGTTGGGTGGTTTGTACCTATATTATGACTATGTTTACTTTGCATTGTACATTGGTTTTCATCGTTTCTATTTCGATGTTTCATCCATGACTTTGTTTTGATGTTCGTTCTATGCTCTTGATTTTACTAACGTTGTTGTCGGGTTTTATTGGGAGGGATGTTCCAAGCATATAGTCTTCAAACATCTCCACTTCTCCAGGCATGAATGCTCTGGTCTTTTTAACTTGTACTCGTGTTACGAACGTTGTTGTCGGGTTATGTTAAATGATCATTCGAGATGATTCATTCTTTCATTTATATAACGCACTCTGAATCCGCAGATGGATGTAAATGTTCTAATTCACACTATGTCCCTGTGGCCAGCAACAACGATTGCGGAATGATATTGACACGAAGTCAATAGAAATCCCAGCAAGGATGTAATAGTCTAGACTTGAGTCTAGTGAATCCCATGGAGGATGTATATGGAGATGTTAAGAGTTGTCTTGTAAATCCCGCGAAGGATGCAGGCGAAGCCCTTGAGACTTGTATCGCGTGAATCCTGAGAAAGATGTAGACGAAGTGCTCGAGACTTGTCTAATAAATCCAGAAAAAGATGTTTATCAAATATACGCACCCCACTCTCCTCCTTTTTTACGGAGGAGGGAACTGAACTCGTCCGGAGACAAGCTGCCTACGTACCCTTTGCAGGGATCAAGTCGCCTTGTAGTTTGTTCCAGAGGCCTCAAGAGGTACTAGTGGCAGTACCCTTCGAGTGTCTTGCAAACCACTAGGGAGTGGAGTGGTGGGTTGTTCGATGAAGCAAGTTCGCGGTGGTGGCAGGCTGCAGACCTTGCTACTTGCAGACGCGTTGGCTTTGCGTTTTCAGTAGCTTCTGCGAGCTGGAACTGCTATAGAAGGTCGTTCAAATCTCTAACATGTTCGGAGCTGGTCCTTGTTCTCTTTCGTGATTCTTGAGGTGAAGATTCCTCTTTATTTTTCTCGTTGTTCCTCAGCTTGTGCTCTGCCATGAAACACATACGAGACTCCTTCTGGTTGCCCCATATCGTTTTTACGCCGATGGGTGTAGGAAACTTGAGGCATTAATGGTATGTTGAAGGCACCGCTCTCATCTGGTTGAGCCAGGAAGTTCCCTTGATCATGTTGTAGATGGCTGGGTGATCCGAGACAGTAAAATCCACCGTCTTCTTGATGTTGCCAGCTTGGACGGGTAAGGGTAATGTTCCCATCGTCATTGATATGTCCCCAGAAAAGCCAGTCAGGGGTTTAGGCTTTCCCTTGATCATAGACATATCTACCTTCATCCTCTCCAGTGTATTTTTGAAGACGACGTCTACCGAGCTTCCTGTATCTATGAGAACGGGAGCAACGTTAAAATCATAGACTGTAAAGTTGATTACCAGGGGCCATTGTATGGTTGATCGAGTCCCTTGGCGTCTTGTTCATCGAAACTGATGAGATCGCTAGAAAGTCTAGGTTTAGCTGGTGCTGATATGTTTACGCATACGTCAGCGCGTTGCTGATATGCCTCGATTGCAGGGATGTTGTCGGCGCAATACTGTGATCCTCCCATTATCATGGCAATGACATCTTTTGGATCTCCGTCTTCAGGATCGTTGTCGCGACGATGGCGTCTAGGGTTCTCCGCTGTTGGATTGGTGTTAGCAGGAGCCTGCACTTCTTCAGGTTTGAAGTCTGACAAGGTGGTCTCTGGCTTCAAGGTGCCACCTGTTAATTTGGCGATAAGCTGTCGTCCCAATTCACGGCATCTCGCTGTTGAATGCCCGCTTGCCTTGTGAAAATCGCAGTACAACTTGTCATTGTACTCGCTTTGATCCTTGGTCCAAGTGTTGTTCCAGGTGCCTCTACCGCGTCTGCGGCCTCGTCCTCGGCCGTAACCAAAGGATGGCGAGTCCACTTGGTAATTGTGGGCTCCTGTGAATCCCCCTTCATGTTTGACATAACCATGATTCTTCTTCTTCTTCTTCTGTGCAGGGGTTGCTGTATCGTCTGCGTGCTTAGCATTTCCGGCCTTTTGTGTTTTAGCTAGGATACCTTCCTCGACTGCAATGAAGTTGACGGACCGATGGAGGGAGTCTTGGATGGAAACTGGTTTGTTTAAGGTCATCTCCGTCCAGAAAGCAGAAGGGCAGAGGAGCGATTGGGTTAAGGCTGCTAAAGTGGAGTCGCTTGTTACTCCTTCCGCTTTGGATAACATCTACCTGAACCTGGTCATGAAGGACCGTAAGGGTTCGTCCTTCTCTTGTTTTGTGTTCCATAGTCCTCCGTCATAGGTCTTAGGTTCCAAGAACACATCGTAGTGTTGCACAAACATCGCAGTGAGTTGCTTGAAGCTATCAACAGAGTTTTTCTTTATCTTGTAAAACCACTGAAGAGCGGGCCCTTTGAGGTTCTCCACAAACATCTTCATAAAGTTGAAGCTTGACTCTTCCTGGGTCAGAGACAATTGCTCTCTCAATCCATTCTGTGAACGGTGTGTTCCGTGCTTCCTCCAGTACGCGTTCAATCTCTGGAGCTTTCCCTGCGCTCCTATAGAACTCCGACTTCATATTGGAGAAAGTCTGCTCCATATGCGCCTGCATCTTGTCCATCTCGGTCTTTTGAGCTTAAAGCAGCTTCTCACGCTCTCGGTCAAACCTTGATCGTTCGTTTGCAAAGTGAGCTTCTCTAGTGTTGCCATAGCTAGGATAGCTGTTGTTTGACCCTTCCCAGCGTGTTTGGGATCGAGTGCCGTCAGTAGAGGAGGCGTAGCTTTGTGTAGAGTACCCTCTGCATGGGCTTGCCATCGGGTCCTCGGGCCTTTGTCTATGAGTGCTCGCCCTTCTCTCCTCGGTTCTCTGTCTGCGAGGGTTGGTCTTTGCGTAGCCAGCTCTTGGTCCGCAAGGACAATTCTGGGTACCTTCTGTTTGTGCCCTTCTCTGAGGTGGACCATCAGACGAGGTTTGGAAAATTCTTTCCGGGCTCGGATCTGTCTCGACGAGAGGGAGGAGAAGGAAGGTCGTCTCGCTCATTACGCGCAATTTGTGGAGTGTCAAAGCTGAGGTTGGAAGGGTTGAAACCCCTTACTCATTGAGCGAATATCGATCTGGGACGCTTCCTGCGAGACCTTGCTCGCATCTCGCTTCTTAGGGCTTCGTTGTCTTCCCTCTGCTTCCTTGTTTCCTCAAAGAGGTCTTCCATCATATTTTTTTACCTGGGTTACCAGGTTTGCAGCGGTGTTTGCAGCAGCATCAGTGGGGTTTGGCTGTTCTTCGCTTCGTTCGCGAGAGGAAGGCTCTTTGTTGCTGCTGGACTCACGATGATTGCTTGATTCACGGTGACTGCTGGATTCCCTGTCGCTGCTTCACATCTTCTTGGATCTAGTTCGAAGCTTTTTTTTGTCAAAAACTCTCTAATTCCCCTTAGTAGGCGCCAAGCTGTGGGAGCCAAGATCAACATAGTTAAATTTGTAAGGGTTTCGAGAGGAATTTAGAGATTTCTATGCGAAGTTACGAAGAAAGGAATGAGCAGTGAATAGTTCTTATTGCTGTACGTGATTTTCTGTCAAAAGTTGCGGAGCTCTTGAAAAGGGTTGTTACATTGATATATATAGTACCCTAAGTCGGCTAAGCCTTTCCCTAAAAGATATTGTCGAATTTCCTAAGTCTTCGCGGGTTGCCTTTTCCCTATGTGGGTTTCGTTACTGGGTTTTGATGCGGGGAACCTCATGGAGCCTTCGTTGTTGTTGTGACGGGCACCAAAGTGCCTAAAACTGATGACAACTGCCTTGTTACCGATGGCAGCTGCCTAGAACCCGATGTGGTCTGACACATCCGTGTCACTGGGTAGTGACATCGGTGCCGCTGCCTGACATCGGTGTCACTGCTCAGTGACATCGGTGCCAGGCAGTTTTGGCCTCTGCAGCGTCTCTTGTTGGCTCTATGATCTCTCTGACTCTGCATACATGACTTCTCCTAGGAATGAAGATAGCTTTGAAGGTTCCTTCTCTAGGTAAAGGGGACTTAAGAAATTCAAGAGGTCTTCATCTTTTTTTTTGGGAAATTACTTAGGGGCCATATAATCTCTGCAGGCTGATGTCGCTTTGTTATTGATCATTGCTTTGAACACCGAGGTCGAGCAGGTGAAATCCGACCCCAACAATGGTGTGGTTTGGTTTTCAAGAATAAATGTCTATTGAAAATTAGTTTATTTTTTAATGGGACATATATTATGAGTGTAGCTCTGATATATACGTTTATTTAGTATTTAGAATTATTCGGTAATGTAGGTTTATTAATAAATATATATGTGTAGGTGGATGCCAAGTAGGATGCGAATCGGTCTTAGAGAAAAGTGAGAAAATGTTACTTTATAAATACTCCCTCCGTTCCTAATTAATAGATGTTTAAGGTAATGCACGGTTATTAAGAAAATGCATTGATTTCTACGATTTACAGTTTTCAATAAAGTTTAACCAATAGTATTTCAGTATTTGTTTTGGAATTTGTAAAAGTGCATAGAAAACTGTAAAAACTCTATTATTTTGGAACAAAACTTTTTTGTAAAAAATTCATTAATTAGGAACGGAGGGAGTATAGATTAGTAGGATATTTATAGATTTTACCTTTCCAAGATAAAATACCAGATTTTGTATCCTGGACCATGGACGTGTTTTAGTACGATAGATTTAAGTGTTTTTTACCTACCACCTTTGTTTTCTTATGTTAGTTTTCCGAAAATGCAGTCTTGTGGTGTATAACTTGATTTATCATAATGGTCGTAGCGTCTCAGCATGTATGATGTTGGAGATCGTTTTGAAATTAACCTTGTTTGCTTTAATCGTGATGTGGAACAAATGCCACTTACTTTTACATGCGAGACACATAAAGTGAATAATAATAACTGTGTTGACCATGAACCTGCTTAAATATATTAAACTATCTTTCGTATTCATGCTTTGAAAGAAATTCACACTTAAGCCAAGTCTCTAATACCAAAACTTAGACTACGTGCTCTGCTAGCTTTACGTGTTTTTTTTTGTTATATATACGTTTGATCACTCGATTTACGATCAAAATCATCCCTTGTAGCTTGATGATATACCATCTGGAATAGATACATTTGTAGATTAGACCTAAATATTTTTAGTGTTGATCCAAAAAATTAACTATAAAAATAACATATAAAATCTATCAAAACTATATACATTAATGCTAAAATATTTATCTAAGCTAAAAATATTATTTTATATCCATCACCAACTAATTTGCCACCAGTTGCTTAGTTAATAGAGTAATTGGAGTATATATATATATATATAAAGTTAGCTTTTCTCCTTTCTCATGAAGACACATCACCATCCACATCATTTTCACTTCATATTTATTTTTTATTTTTTAAATTTTAAATTCAATACACATAAGTACTATTTAACAATTATATATTTGATGCTAACATTATGAAAAGAATTTGAAAAGTCACAATGTTATATAAATATATATAGGTATACATAGTTATTGGAATAATAATAGGTTTAATAAATTTGGTTATTTTCAGTATGTTAAGTTGTATTGCAAGTATTATAAAACAAATTAAGATATGAAACATGTCCTAACAATTTAACAAATAAGTCTATCTAAAGCTAAATTCATATAGTAAAAATAGAAGTTGCTAAGTCTTACATATAGTAGAAGGAAAAAACAATGAAGGTATCCTTAAAACAATAGTTTCAATTATATAACAAAAATGAAAAAAGAGAATAAGAGCAATTATTGTTTTGTTAAGTAACATACTAAAAGTATCTACACAAAAATAAGGTTAATATTTTTAAAACTATGTGTTTTGTAAATTTATTTGTGTTTTATAAATTTTTTTTTTTTAAAAATAAAATTTTAAATGTAACTATAAACGAAGAAGAAATATAAATTTGTATGCTTCGAAGTAAGCAAAATTTTGAGAAATGCCACTTTATATAATGTCATATTTTAAAAAGAAATTCATAAAGCCACTTTTAAAATATAATTGACTTAAAATATTATTTATGTTTAGGTTAACTATGTTATGTTCGAATTTAGTTTTTATGATTGAACGTTTATTAGGGTTAAACCCTTTTAAGTTCATAATTTTCAAGTAGAGTTTTGGAAAATATATTTGACTTGAATCTATTTAAGAATTAAAAATTATTTGTGAAAGATAGATGCAAAGAAAGAAGATAAACGTGACGCAACACGTTTGTTTATAGTGTTTTTTCTAGGAAGGAAAAAAAGACGGAAGAGAAAAGATATACAATTTGGTTGGTGAGGGGTACATAAGAAGATGTTAAGTGTCATACCAATCAGAAGAGACGAAGAAATATATTAAGATAAAGAGAAATGAAACATTTTCATCGTCTTGAAGTATCCACATATTCTTCTCTTTGTTTTATACTTGGGAAGATTATATTGTTAATGTTAGTTTCTGCTAATTTTGTTACTTTCTGCAAGAAATTAACCTGGGTTATCTTTATTACTTCAAAATAATACAATTATTTTATAAAAAAATAATTTATCCATGAATTAATGAACATTTTAACTCATTTAAATAGAAGAATTTATTAGAAACATCGATCTAGAGAAGTAGTTATACAGTTGTATTTTCAAAAAGATAACCTGAATTATCTTAATTACTTCAGAATAACACATTTTTTACTAAGAATGCAATTTAAGCATGAATTAATGAATCTTCTCTTATAAGTGCATATAAATTAAAAATATGATTTAAATATATGTTCAAAAACATAACCTTATAAATCCAAATAAAAACAACATAAAACACTAAAAATATATGTTACAAATTATTTAGGTAACAAATATAAACCAAAAGCAATATACATGTAAAAGTAGGGTAACTGGTCATATGACAATGGGACTGTTGAAATTTTTGTATTATCGTTTTATCCCTATTAAACATTTACGTTACGGTACGTGATAATTGATAGTGTGTCTCAAACAAATTAAAATAAATCTAGTTCAAATTGGCATAGATACATACACAAATATAAATATACATATATAAATATATGTATGTGTATTGTGATATTTTAGCTATACATACAGAATATTTAGTCTATAGGTACTTAATTATATATGTATATAGACGATTGAGTCAATCATCAATTAGTCGACTCAATGAGCTAACTTGGTGAATTCATTTACGTCAATGTTTTTAAAACCGGACCGGACCGGCGGTTGAACCGGGTTCAACCGCGAATCGGTCATATGTCCGGTTTGGGTCAATATAAAAACTCAAATGTAGTTGAACCGGCTATCGAATCGGGTCGGACCGGCAAAAAACCGGGAACCGGCGAACCGGTTGACCCGGATCAAACCGGGTTCAACTGTTTTTAATGAAAAAACATATTTTTATTTCATTTCTTTAATTAATATGTTTATCAAAAT
This sequence comes from Arabis alpina, assembly GCA_900128785.1. Classification (NCBI taxonomy): domain Eukaryota; kingdom Viridiplantae; phylum Streptophyta; class Magnoliopsida; order Brassicales; family Brassicaceae; genus Arabis; species Arabis alpina. Next base: position 32,675,656 of record LT669791.1, read on the forward strand.
TAAAATTAGAAAAATAAGGTTTATAGATAATGAAATAGTAATAAAGGTTTAACATTTTCTCTAATATAATCACATTTAGTGAAAAGAAAAAAAACATTTTCCAAATAATTAGAATTTTTTTAAAATTTTTAGACAAAAAAGATTAGTTATGTATTTACGTATCATCATTTTCTTATTTAATTTTGTTATAGCTATTGAAGTTTTTTGTTTTTCTAAATATTTGTATTAAACTTAATATTTTGTTTGATATTTGGATAGTTATGCACATATATATAAAGAACAAATTCTATATGCTAAATATTTTTAAAATACTATTGAATCCGGTTGAACCGGTTAGATCCGGTCGGACCATATTAACCCACGACTAAAAAAAATCCGGTTCGATCGCCGGTCCGATTTTAAAAACATTGATTTACGTGCACCAAAACTCATCTAACCGTTTCCGGTGAAGACAACTTGGAGATGAACGATGATCCACCGTCGAGCATTGAAAATCTCGTTAACATAGCCAAATTCCGTGAATTTATGTTCTTCAGTTAAACGAGAAATTCACAAGTTGAAGCAAATAAATATTATATTAAATGATAAGATGAAAATTATCCGATATAAGTGGTAGGGTATCAAATATGGTGATCTAGCCACTACAAGAATAACTATTTTTAACATCACTTATTTTTTATTTTAGCATCACTTCTACAAATGATACTATAATTATTTCAATAAAGCTAAAAAAATTTGGCATCACTTTTTGAAGTGACACTATAATTTGGGTTTAGCATCATTTTTCTTAAATGTTACTAATAATAATTTTAGCATCATTTTGATAAATGTTGTTAATCAACGATTTCATATCATTTTGACAAATGATGTTAAAAATGATTTTATGTTTTACGTCATTTCCTTTAAACGACTCAAAACTAATAATATTTTAATTTAATATGAATAGGCTATTTAAAAACATTTAGAATAAATAAAAAATGATAAAATAAAATGAAGATGACATCTGATTTATTAATAAAATATCTGTAAATACATAGTTCAAAGATTTATTGCAAGATAATGAAATCCTAAAAACCATCCATTATTTCAATATCCATTGGAATCCAAACTCAACTTATATTTGAAACAATTTAACCTTTTTTATCTTGAGATTGCTTCATGTCTTCTATAATTTTCCATGTACACCTTGTCCTCGGTAAGAATGCTTCTCAATCATGTACATCTTGTCCTCTGCATCACAATAGTCAAAAGTCACAACCAAAAGTATTGTTTAAGCCTTTAAGGAACACAAGTAAAATCTAATTCAAACCTGGTCTTAATTGCAGCAGTCATGGCCATGAAAGCTTCTTCAACATTGGTTGCATTCTTAGCACTTGTTTCGAAGAATGAGATTCCAAGTTCATCAGCAAAAGCCTATGATAGGAGGAAACACCTATGCCATTCATTATCTCTAGACAAGGTTTACGCACATAGAGAGATTACTTGGTTTACTATATTACCTTAGTTGTCTCAGTGGATACAAGTTTCTCTGATGTGAGATTGTTTATGTTCCAAACCAGTAGCTTGTTCGCATTCTCAAGCTCTGAAGGCAAGTAGTTCTCCTGCATATTATCATAAAACAATCGTCACCACAAGAAGAAACAAATTGTTAACATGATTACGGGATCAAAAACAGCCCTGATAACATAAAACTAATGCAATTTTTAAAACCAATAACATCATAAGTGACCTGTCATGAAAAACCAATGATGAGGGAACTTAAGATATGAGTGTATTAACAATTGAGAAGAAGATGATAGCTTGGTGAGAGTTAACACATACAATTGAGAAGAAGATGATAGCCTGGTGATGATTCTGAAACGTTCTTGGCCTCATGTGTTCCACTATATACATAACGAGAATGATTATGAGCTCTTTCCAAAAAAATTGAACTGATTATGTAGCAGCTTAAGCTAAAGAATTCCTACCATTTGGAGTTTGATGGTCTTTCCATCATGTTCGACTGTGCGGATTTTTTGCATTATATCATTAATAAAAAACTCGTCCTTTAAATTTTCGTTCATTTCTTGTAGACAAACATGGGGATACGAATAATATGCTTACAAAGTCAACACCAATGGTACTGATGTAGCTATCCAGATAGGAACTGTCCTGCACATACGCACAAAATTGAAGATATAAGGTAATAAGAACACAAAGAGCAACAATGATATACCATAGTAAAGTGACAACTAAGAGGAAATTGAAATTGAAATGACTAATTAATTGTGGTCAATGTTAAAAGGAAAATTACCATAGATAATACATAATTCTTAGCTGAGAAAGAAACTTAGAATTGTGCAATTACCTACAACAAATCTTAAAAGCAAGCATGATTTTCCCACACCAGAATCACCAATAAGTAAAAGCTTGAACAAATAGTCAGTGAAAATAGAAGATAGATAGATTACGCCACAATTGAAATCATCACACAGTGAAGCTCATAACTCAAAAAGGTTTCGTTTCACCATGTTTCTTCTTCAAACAAGTTAGAGTTACTTGTATGATTCTATCTCTTTCTCTCAAAGAATCGAGTTAAATCCATGGAACACAATGAACAACGACTAATTCTGAGAACACAAATCAAAAGGATATCGAATTAACCTAGAATTGATCTCTCTGAAATTGAAAACTAAACGGCAACAGAAGCTTCGAATTTGAAATGACTTACGATTACTCAAATCGCAATTTGAATCCAGATATCCCTTTGTCATAGTCCTTGAGCTCGATACTGAAGCTTTTTCAGTTGCTGATCAAAACCAAAAAACTGAGCGAGCTGGATTGAGAACAAAAATCAATCTTCTACAAGATAAAAATCGAAAATCTCACATCGAGAAGAAGCATCAGTTGCGAGAAGTTGATTTTGCAATTGATCACAACAATTTTCCATTAAAATCAATCAACCAAGTTTTCGCAGAGAAGAGTAGGAATCAAACGAGTATGAAGATCACAAACCTTTGACAAGAGCAATCCTGAAGTTTCTCCGTCGGAGACGCGACGTCGAACAAGGAAACAACGGAGTATCTCCGGTGAAAGAAATTAGTTATCCGATTAGATTGCGAGATTCTCCAATGAAAGAAATTAGGTTTAAAAGTATTTTCGAGGAAACAGTAAATAAAAACTGCAAGAGAAAGGGGCGCTTGGTAATGACTTAAATTTAGACTTTTGCTGTAGGCTTTTGGCTGTAAAATTTTTGGCTGTTAATGCTGTAACTTTAGGCTGTAGAGATTTTGGCTGTAAATAAAAGATTGTTTGGTAATATAGAATTTTTGACTGTTATTTTAATAAATACTTTTTTCACTTATTAATAAAAACTTATAAATAATTTAGAATAAAAAATTTCATTTATTATATTATTTCATGTTTTGGTTTAATAACCAAAACCTTTATTAAGAAGTGAAACAAATTGAAAAACATTATGATAGAATTCTAGAGCTTCTAAATCTTTCATATAAATGCATTATTAACGTTTCAAATAATCTAAACGATGTTTTAAGTGTTTCCAACTCAAATCAGGTTCAACAACGTTGACATAATGAATAATCTCGCACCGGCACATATCTGTAAGAACTATTATCAACCGTCCCATCTGTCATCAGTTCCAATAACAGTGTCTTCAAAGATTTTTTCAAGCAAATCGAGGTCTTGTAGTGGTTTTTATTCATTTTGCAAAAAGTTGTAGTTTTCATTAACTTTTATAAACTTTTGATATTTTTTTCATTTATATAAAAATGGATCTCAAAAGAATAGAAAAAAAAAGATAGTAATTAATCAATCAAAACATTTTTGTTTTAAATTATATATAAATCTATAAAGAGTTTTTGATAATTTTGGGAAAATAGAAAAATAATAAATAAACTCATTTGCAATTGTTAAAGCTTGGTTACGGAGGCTTTAAAAAAAATGAGTATAACATGAACAAAAAGTTAAAGACAAGCTTTTAAGTCTTAAAAATTAATAAAGCCCTTAAATCATGCTTGGCAAAAAACATGCTTTAAAAGCTGTTAAAATTTTTAAAGTCTTAAAAGACTGTTACCAAGCAGCCCCAAAATCATTTTTTTATTTTTATTTTAACGTTTAGCATCATTTAGCTGTAACCATGCAAAAAATAGTTATTTAACATCAACTATTATAAATGACGTTAAATCAAATGGTTTATTTTTAATTTTGAGTCGTTTTTGAAAATGATGTTAAATAAATGATGCAAAATAGTAATTTTCTAGTAGTGAGCATTGCAAACCAATGGCAATGTCTTAGTTTAGCTGTAAATGTATTTTGTTATCCATCTTAATTATCATAAATTGTGTATGTATGATGTTAAAAATCTCTTATTAATCAATTATGTACTCGTCTTAATAATATATTAACCACCAAACATCATTTTAATCGACTAATAAGTAGCGCATATCGTTGTACAAAGTGTTAGAAACAAATATAATATTAATCTAACTAACCTACTTTCTGCCAAGTAAAACATTAAACATCTAACGTTTACTGCTATATTATGGTTTTTACCAGTTTTTTACCATGAATAAGTCCATTTTATCGAGTCTTTTCGATGTTTTAGAGTCTTTGCAGGTTTGTGTACATGTGGAGGTTAATTGGTGATTATGAAGCATTTTAGAGCATTGTGGAAAGAGGAGCTGAAGTTCCTAAGATGGATTCGGAATTTCCATCAGATATTGGTGTCGATCGACATCAAGGGTGTGTGTCAATCGACACCAACATGAGTAGAGAAGGAAAACGCGATTTCCCCTATTTTGAAGATTTCCGTTTTGCACCAGAAGTTCCAGCAGTTTACAACAAAAGCCCATCACGATTTTTTCCTTTATATATTCAGTTTTCTTTTAGTTTTTAGGTATCTGATCTTCAATTTAAGACTTAGAGAGATTTCAGACTTTTGAGAGCTTAGGGAGACAAGTTGCTTCATACCTTTGAGATTTCTTTGAACCCTTCTATATCTTTTTTTAATCTTTTATTATTGCAATATTATTCAGTCATCATGTTTTCTGCATCCATGTCTGAGTATTTCACTTGTTAGGTTTAGAGTTTTTCAAAGGTTAAAGATGGATTATTAGATTCATATAATTGATCTGGATAATCATCTTGTTCTTCATCTAGATTACTGTTAATGCTTGTTCAAGCTTGATCACCTATAATTTAGATCTTAGGTTAATTAATTGATACGAGAGTATAATTGATTTCTTGAACTATCTTAGATGAGCAAAATTCCTATTCGCAAAGAGATTTGGTTTAGGGATTTTGTGAGCAATTGAACCTGAACTTTAATGCTTGTTTAAGTTGTTAGAATTCACAAAGAGATTTGGTTTTCTACGATTTCGGCATAGATAGCTTTCGCAACGAGAGGTTGTTTTCTTAACATTAGTGTTTCAAGCTTCAGAACTATTCTTAATAAAATCGTAATGTTTTGAATCTACAATTTAACTTTACCCGAGAATTTTCCAAAGCCTAACTCTTTGTCCAATTGATGTTAAATCACATACCAATCTTAGTTTATTTACATTTGATTTTTGCATTCATTCATACATTATTCACTTAGCTTAATTCGAAATTAGAATTCTATTGTGTGACAGAGATTTTCTATGTTCGATCCCTACCGCATACGATCTCTTAATTTGAGAGATTAGCTCAGGATAAATTTGAGCATATCAAATTTTGGCGCCGTTGCTGGGGAATCAAAATCACTTTTAGAGTTTTGATTTTAGAATTTTGTCTAAGTCTTTATTTTCGTTTTTACGCGTTTTTCTTTTGTTTTTGTGTGTTTCAGGTACATGCTTAATTGCAAAACCAGAAGCAACAAGAATCAAGAGTTAGTGGATTTCGTTTATGAGCTAGGAGTTTTAGAGAGAGCCAACAGAAAAGCTGCAACAATGGCGAATCAACCATTGGTGCTTATGCTAAACGAAGCTGGTATGGTTATTGATAGAGAAGGAAACAGAAGGAATGAGCTTGGTCAGAGGCTAGATGCTGCAGCCAATCCTATTATTGAAGTAGCTGAGGTCGTCGGACTAGTTGAACAGTGTGACTACGCTAAGGATGGTCGTCAGGGTTTGGAGGTAGATGCGCGAGTGCACACTCTTGGTGACTACAACAGACCGAATGAGTTTTATTCTAACAGGGCTGCGTTCGCCCTCCTACGTTCCAGAGGAACGACTTTGAGCTGAAGCATGCTTACTACTCTCATGTGACTCAACATCCATTCCATGGTCTTCCTTCTGAGCATCACATGGATCATCTAGAGAGGTTCGAGGACTTGACATCTAGCATTAAGGCTAATGGGGTGTCAAGTGACTATCTTTTTTGTAAGCTCTTCCCCTACTCTCTTGCTGGAGAAGCTGCTTATTGGCTGAAACAGTTGGAGCCAAGATCGTTGACTACCTGGCAAGATACGAAGAACACGTTCCTCAAAACTTCTATGATGAGGCACGTTTTGAGGATTTGAGGGCTAAGATCTCCACGTTCGTTCAGGGTTCAACTGAAGCATTCAAGGCTTCATGGGAGAGATTCAAAGCCCATCAACGAGATTGTCCACACCATGGGTTTACTGAAGTTAAGTTGATGCGTATTTTTCTTTAAAGAAGTTGATTGGAGACATTAGATGGCTTTGGATTTTGCAAGCAGTGGGGACTTCAAAACCCGCTATCCAGCAGATGCTTTTGTGCTTACCAAGAATTTGACTTCTAACAATAGTACCAAGAATATTGATCTAGAGAGAAGAAAGGCTGGTGGAAACGCAGATGGAGCTAAGTTTGCTCAAGTGAAAGCTAAATAGGATTTTGTGCATAGCCTTCTAGTGGGAAAGAAGTCAGTTCAATTTGCTCAAGAGGTGGAGACATTCTTTCCAGAGGAAGATAACGAAGTTTGTCTGATTGACACCTTATATACTGATTTGAATGGGAAAATAGAAGCTATCAATCTTCATATGAAGAAGCTAGATATTCAAGTTGCTCAAACTGCAGAGTCAGTGAAGAGACTAGAAGTTTGTCTTCCAGGAAAGACAGGCATGAACCCAAGGCACTTCTCCAATTCAATCACGTTAGGGAGTGAAAAACAGGTGACACAAGCTTTTGAGAAATGTCTAGATGAAGAAGAATTTGTGGAGTTTGAAGAAAACTTGAATTTTGAGATTGCAAAGGTGTGTCGATCGACACCATCTAGGTGTGTCAATTGACACCAATATATGACGACAATTTTGAAAGAGACAGTGTCAATCGACACCAAGGAGGTGTGTCGATTGACACCCCCTAAAAACAGACAAAATCAAGTTCTACCATTCGCGAAGCCAAAATCAGACTGAAATCGCCATTGAATGTGTCTACAAGCCCAAGATTCCATATCCAAGGCATCCTACGAGTTCATATCCTTTACTTATTAACCATGACAGTGATAAAGCACCTGAAGAAAGAGGAAAACAAGATCAACCATCATTAAGGAAGCTACCACAGTTATTGAATCTAGGGATGTTCGTTGTTCCATGATCAATCAACGGTGTGGAATTAAATGATTCTCTTTGTGACACATGAGTTAATGTGAATGTCATGTCTGAGGCTGTTGCAAGGAAGCTAGGGATTTTGGATTTACAACCATCAAAGATATATATCGAACTTATAGATTCCTCTTCTGTAACTCCAAAAGGCTTCATTCCTGACGTGTTGCTTCAAATAGGAGATTATCTTGTTTCTACAGACTTTAACATCATGGAGATGAAGAAGGACAGCTATAAACCATTGATTCTTAGTGCACAGTTCCTTGCAAAAGTGGGTGCGATTGTGGATTTTCCTAATAAGCGAATCTCCTTCTCGAAGATCAACAAGAATGTCTTATATCCTGCAGTTCTTGTCACACATAATTCTTGTATGAGTGCCAATGTTGGAGATACGATGGGTTTAAACCATGGAGATGAGACGAAGAAGGTTCAAAACGTCCTCAAGATGGCTCAGTCCACTGCACATCATGAAGTCAACAATCCAGTGAGTTCCAAGCTCAAAAAGACCTCAAAACCATTCCCTAAAGTCAGCATTGTCATTCCTTTAGAGTTGAGGGAGAAAGAAGAGGTAGTTATCCAAGAGATGGTGAATAATACTATGAAGCTTTTTCATGGCATGTTTCTTGCAAGTCTGGGGAAGTGCACTTCAGAGATCCACCTCTAGCATAAATGGCATCCACAGTCAAGCTAATGACTGAAAACAATCGCTTGGTGGGAGGCAACCCACCTGTAAGTCTTTTCTTTTCTTTCTTTGAGTCGAATTATCATGTTTTTTTATTGAGTCAATTTCTCTTTTGTTTCGTTTAGATTTATGAATTTGTGAACTTGATAAGATAATATGATGTTGGTGCTTTTAATCATGTTTGATTTGAGTGATCTAACAGTCTAACTGGTACTCGTCTTGACTTTTTCACGATTTTACTTTTTCTTTTTCTTTTATTTAACCAATTTCAGGCTTAATTGACATTGGCGATAGTGTTTTTAAGTCTGAGAGAGGTAGTTGCTAACAATAATTTTTGTTTTTGAGTCTTAAGAGTCGTTTTATTGAGTCAAAACTTGTAGGGAATGATGACTTTTTCTAGGAACAAACGCTTAGTTTCTGCGACTTATAGTTGTTGCGACAAAGCCTTTGAAATGAGCGAATTCAAAACAAGATGATAGTACAGGTTCCTCTGTCAAGGTTTGCAAGACAAAGTAGATCAAACACTAGACTACCACACTTGATCTACATCTCTCTATTTCTCTCTGATAATATCACGGCAGTAAATGATACAACATTCAAGACTTCTTATCTTTTTTACCACTCTTTGTTGATCCTGAATGGCCACCTCATATTTAGTTGGTACCCAACCCTTAACCTTCACCTTAATTAAAATCTCATGCATTCTTCTTTTCATTTTTCTTATATGCAGGCATGTGTAAAAACGTCGGAGAGAAAAGCGACCGACACAGTTTTTCATTCACAAGATTGCGCGGAAGAGACATTGGTTGGAGTATATGAAGATTAACAACGAGCTTGGCATTCTTTGGGATTCACACAGTTATCATGGTAATTTTCGAGACATCTTATATATTAGATCATTCCCCCTTCATTCATAAAAAAAAACGGTTGAAGGAAAGGGAATGATCAGTTTTTAAAAGGTCTCTAGTTTAAGAAGTCCCAAGGAATCAATGGATGGAGTAAAATGTATGGATCATAATATTATTTGGAGGAGAGTGTGCAAGTGAATGAGAAACTATGGGCATCAACTAGACCATTCTCTGTCTTGCTATTTTGCATAATGCATGCATCCACAAAATAACATATGGTAACCCTAAACACTCTTAACTCCACTAAACACAAAAAACTTTTATATACCTAGCCTTTTACTTGGTTGATATCATTAGAAAGATTCCATACTTGGATCGAGTGTGCGACAGTTAGAAGAGTGTGAAATTGAAATCTTTGCAGACTAAGTTTCGAGACCTATGATGGTTGCGAATTCGTGACCACCAAAGATACTTTGTTTATATACAGCGAAAGAGTCAAAGTGGCAAAAGCTACTAACCGCCACGCACCACCGAATACTTCCAATACTAAAGATACTCACATAAATACATACCATTTGATACAATATTGTTCTTCTTGTACGTTGATTCTAGAGCCGCTTCCACTAACTGTCGCTGCTTCCACCAGACCCGTCGCTCCTTCTACTAACCGCCACGCACCACCAGATCGGTTGTTGCTTCTACTGAATGCCATGCACCACCAGATCGGTGGCTGCTTTCCTGACCGCCACGCACCATCAAATTTGTCGGTGCTTGTAACACCCGACCCGGCCTTCCAAGGCCGCGGTCAAGGCATTCTAGGTTCAGGCCGCTTTATGGCCGAACCTCATGGGTCGAGCCCACTTCCAGGTAGTTATGAATCGTTAGGGCATACATGCCTTTGAATCTTTACTTAGAAATTACAATACGCACCAGAAAATCCTTTCTATTTAAATTATTTAACCGTTATAAGTTCATTCACTTGAACTAATCCTTGAACCGGTTGAGTTCATCCGTACCTTCGGACATCCCATTTAGCATAAAATAGCCTTAGCCAAAATCACTCGGTCTCAAGCGCTCATCCTATCTATTGGCCTCCGTTCGGTTTAGGATCCATCATACTCGGTCAATTCTCGTAAGTCTAAGCATCCGGTTGTTCTCTAAACTAACCAGCTTAGATCTAACAAGTATTCAAAGATTCTACAAGAAGGATAAGGTCTTACCTTAACCAATCCGCAGATCTTACTTGTCCAGAATCCGCATTCTGGTTTGCCCTTTCTCTCACTCGATCTGCTACCCATGTATCGACGTGAAGTGATCCCTTTGTTACTCGTCATGCAACCAACCGTCCCCACTGACCGCGTACACGAAGATACCAAGCTTTACCCAAATTCATGGTCGCACCCATTCGTGGCCGCACCTGTTCGTGGCCGCTCCCTTCCACGTCACACTCTTTTGGGTCGCACCTGTTCGTGGCCGCACCGCTTCACGGGTTACACCTGTTCGTGGTCGCACCGCTTCACGAGTTGCACCCTTTCACGGATGCACCGCTCACTCAATGATCTCTCGATTCCTATCGAAGATCATTCGATCCTTTTCGGTGATCCTTCGATTCCTATCGATGATCACTCGATTCCTATCGATGATCACTCGATGATCATTCGATTCCTATCGATGATAGATGGTCGATGATCTTGATGATCATTCGATTCCTATCGATGATCATTCAATCCCGATGGATCCTCGTTGTTCTCCCATGATTCACCAATCATCACCAACGATCACCCATAATTTTCGTGATCATCGCGGATCACCCATGGTTCCCATGATCATCTCGGATTACCCATAGATGTCGTGATCATCGCGGATCACCCATGGTTCCCGTGATCATCGCGGATTAACCATGGTTCACTGGTGGTCGTTCCGGATCAACCATCATCCCCGATGGTCACCGGCGGGTTCTCTCCATTACCGATGATCATCGACGCTTGGGTTATCCGTCTTCGTAGATAAGTTTCTTCCCCAAAAACGTGGATTCTCTAGGAGTTTTTCTCTAGTGAGCGTAATCCTAAACCGACCCAAGGGCCTTCTTTTATAGGCGTTTATCAAAGGGTCGCAAGTTGCCAGAAGGCACCCGTTCGACTAAAACCAACGAATGGGTGTGAGTGGTTCTTAGAGCTTTTCGGCCATAACCCCTCAACCGCCCATAACTGCCGTAACTGTCAGTCACCTACCTCGACTGTTGATCACTCTTTCAACCTGGATTGAGCTGACCCAACTCGGTCTTTCAGCTCACCGCAGCTCATTTTCGCCCTTGGATTCGCTTATTCCTTAGTCCTTTCTTCAGTAGGATCTAACCCTTCCGGAAACAAACAGCCCTGGTATAATGATCCCGGAACGCGGACGTTACAATGCTTCTACTAACCACCACGCAACGAATCTGTCACTACTTCCACTAACCACCACGGACTATCGTATCCACCGATGCTTCTACTGACCACCACACACCACCATCATAATCCATTTCGTCATCATCACCACCATCAAGAGAAATAAAAAATATGAAAGAAAAAGAGATATCTATAAGGACATCAAATAAGATTAATTTCGAATTCGTCGATGCTTCCATAGACTGCCATGCTCTATCAAATCCACCAGTCTTTTGACCGATCGCCGCGTACCACCGGATCCGTCGCTGCTTCCCGTGAGCACCATGCACCAGCATATCTGTTAGTGCTTCTACTGATGCACCGGATTTGTTGCTGGTTTCACTGACCACCACACACCACCGGATCCGTCACTGTTTCCACTAATTGCCACACACCATCAAATCCGCTAGTGCTTTTACTTACCGCCACCACATCGGATCCGTCGCTGGTTTCATTGACCACTAAGCATCATCAAACCCGCTGATGCGTCTATTGACGGCCACAGACCATCATCCTAGTTAGTCGCTTTTGTCATCATCACCACCATCTTTTGATGAAAGAGACAAAAAGAAAGATGAAAGAGAGAAAAAAATATGAAAGAGAAAAAGATATCTTGCAAAGGTTTCGTAATCTATATGTGTAATAGTGATATGTTTTATATATGCTTACGTAGTGGAAGGTTAAAATGGTGACAAACCTACTTTCTCATTGCTATGTACTTGAGTTTTTATTTTCTCACTGTTAGTTTCTTAAATATGTAAGAGTTCATTATTTACTAGCTAATTAACCCTTAGAGTAAGCGGAGTGTATGATAACACAAAAGTAAGGTAATTGGTCATATGACAATGGGACTGTTCAAATTTTTATATTACTGTTTTAACTCTATTAGACTTTTACGTTACGTGTAGGTGATAGTACGTCGGAAAGAAATAAAAAAACAAATCTAGTTTAAATTGGCATAGATACATACACAAATATATATATATATATATATATATATATATATATGTATATTGTGATTTTTTGGCACAGATACGCGTTACCCGTCTTTAACCCGTTACTTGGTTCGTAGCCGGCTTAAAAAAAAGGGTACCCGTCACTTCCAAGTCGGGTAAAGAGTACTATAATCTATTTATCCGCGGGTAAGGGTCGGGTATCGGGTATCATTTTTTTGCTACCCGTCTTGTTACCCGTCCTACAAAGATACTGATGGGGTTATATTATCAAGCCTTAAATATATAACCCAAAGATTCCTGCAAGTGCACAGGCAAACGCAGTAGTACTTAGGGGTCGATCGCAGGGACTGGAAAGATGATACGCTACGAATTTAGAGATGCAAATTAAGCTAAGACAAAATATGAAGTGGGGTTTTTGTGTGAATGCAAACGTGATGAATGAATGGCAATGCAAACGAGGATGTGAAATCAATATGATGGAAGAGTTAGGCGTTAGACAATTCGCGGAACTCATGAACACATACAAGGTATCGATAGGGTTTTAGATTGTAGAACTCAAACCACGAAATTAGAATCTCTCCACTGTCGTGGTTCGGATTCTCTATGCTCTACACTCTAATAGACTCAGCTATCGCATGGTTATTAAAAAGTTAAAGCACGCAGTATAATTAAGGTTCAATTGTTCACTAGACTCCTTAACTAATTGGTATGATTGTTAAGATGCCTAGCTCATCAAATACTAGATCCGGAGGTACTAAGAACACTCTCGTGGATACACCAACCTAAGATCAATAGCGTGGTTAATTACTCCAGCTAAGGCTTTATGCTCAAATAAAGATGAAGAATCTAGATGAAAAACCCTACCAATTTTGATGCATTAACATGAAATCCTTGAATGCCTAAAACCTAACAAGCAAATTACTCAGACATGGTTGAAGGCACAACGCAGCAAGAGTAAGAAACTAGAAACCTGATGAATTGAAAGAGTAAAGGATAAGAAATCTTCTCTATGTCGAAGAACAAGGGAGATCTCCTCTTTGAAGCTCTTAGAATCCAAATCGATGAAGAACAAAGGTAAAAACGTGTTTATTGATTATTGTGGTGTTGGCCAGCTATCCTAAGGCCCTCTCACGTGGCTTACAACTTACAAAGGCTAAAAGCAAGTATATATAGGTCTAGGGTCTTTTAGGGTTAAGTTATATGGGCAAAAGCGCTAAGACATTCAAAACTGCTCCATATTGGGCCTGGCGCCGATCGTGTGTCTTGGGTCAGTATGTGGATCTTATGGCCTCTTCCTGGATCGTGCTGGAGTGTTCTGGGAGTTCCGGTACCGATCGGGTTATCTGGTCGGTATGGGGGTCGGTATCGGGCAGCTTCATCTCCTGGGCAGTTTGACATGTCTTCATTATTTCGAGTATAACTCTCTCTACAGAATTCCAAATGATGGAAATTCAACTCCATTGGAAAGATGACTGCAAGGGATATCTTCACTCCAAGTTTCATTCAATTCCAAATTCATTTGATCCTCCGTTCATTGCTAAACTTCTAGCGTATGTAATCTGTCCAACTTGGTAGAATGTGTAAACTTGGGAATTCCTTGGCTCCAATGAGTTCTTTGACTCGCGTGAGTTGCTATAGCTTGGATTATACCTCATCATGCTCCCTTTGATACTTTTTGATTGATTTCCCTAATAAAGACTCTAAAACTACAAATACGAGAAAAATACCTTTATAGGCATAAACCTTATTAAAATGCTTAGAAAGTATATGAAAATAGATAGTAAAAGTGGTAAAATATGAGGTCTATCAGATACCCGATACCCAACTCTTATATAATCTTTACTGGATTTGTTAGGCACCATATAAATATTCGTATTTTATATCACTTATATTTGAAATTTGTAATTTTATATCTTTTCAATTATATATTGCTCGTGTTTTCAAATTATACTTTTCAACCACCAACTTTCTCTCAAGTATAAAACAAAACTCTAATGGCATAAGCTTTGCATTGTGTGATGCTCTAAATTATGTGGCCAACGGAGTTCTCCACAACTTCCAAGTAGTTTGAGTTTCGAAACAATGGATCCAAATGTTCAAACAAAGACCCAAACCACACACAAAATTTAGATTCTATATACAGTAGAACCTCCATAAATTAATACTCTATAAATTAATAATCACCATAAATTAATAAAATCTTCCGGTCCCGAGTCGGGTCAATGTAAAAATTAGCGAAATTCGATAAAATGATAAGATAATAATTTTTTTGAAACTCCTATGTAAAATATGGTCCCAATAATATGTTAAATTAATAATCGTATATAATTGTATATAAACATATATATGATAATGTAGTAAACATGGTTTTAATGATTTTTGTTTTGACTTAAAAATGAAAAGTCTCATTAGACCTTATCTTTAAGTTTACGTATTACATCAAAAACTTTTATAATTGTTTTCTAAGCAAAATAATTGATTCTTTATACATAACTCTTTCTAAATATATCCATCGACATTAGGGATAATAACCATGACTCTTTTAAATTTTATACATAGTATACCATTTTAATTTGATCGTCTATTATGATAATCTCATCCACTCTATTGCGATAATCCAAAAATTTAATCAAAATTCATGTTATTTTTGTAAATAGATTCATTAAATTCCATAATATAACATAATTCGAAAAACAAATTAAGAAAAAATTTACCTAAAAAGGATTTCTCTCTAGAAATTAATAAATATTAATTTATCGATCTAAAATAATAAATTTTCAAGGTCCCAACATTATTAATTTGTAGAGGTTTTACTGTAGATCTAAATATAAACTTTGAGCATGTTCAAAGGCTAAACAATATCGAGACTGATGTTTTGAAAAATGTTGTCCTCAATTTTGCTTTGGCTCACTCGGATTATGCACCGGTTAATCCCGGCTTTATACCAGTTAATAAAATTTTGTCATTTTGTAATGACTTATTAATTTTTAGCTATATTAACCTCTATCGATAAATTATATTATAATAATGCGGGTAAGGGTAACAAGATCGGGTATCCGAAGGGTCAAAGGTTTTTTACAGGGTATCCGTCTTTTAGGATACCCAATTTTTGCAAGTCGGGTAAGGGTAAGTTTTTTCCGATACCCGTTAGGGTCGAATCGGATCAAAGATAATCTAAAATATCAGGGTACCCGTCTCGTGCCCATGCCTAATTTAGTGAGTGTGAATGTAAGATCCTTTATTTTTATTTTATTTTTTGGGATGAATAATTTAAGGTATTTAAAATTCATATTATTCTAATATATGAAACATAGCTTCTCCGCTTATTTGTGCATACAATATTAAAAGATGACTTTTTGGATTTTAATGGGTGTTAAGATCCCTTTCATTTTGATTTGCTCACCAATTTAGAAGTAGCAGACAAAATCACTCTTTTATATATTAGAAAATTCCTTTATATATTAGGTAATTCTTCAATGACTTAACGAGACAATATTAGAAAATGTTTTTAAAGTTTTTATCGATGTAAGAAGATTCTTTTTTTTTGTCTCAGCTTAGAACTTAGAAGTAATAATTAGAAAATTTTCACAATTAATAATTTTATTAAAAGAATATTGTAAATTTATGATATTGGTATATATATAATTAAATATATTTTAATAATGGAAATGCTTCATGACCAAAACTAAAAGACAAAAAAATTGAAAGCATAAAAAATAATAATGGTTATGTTATGTACATGAATTTTAGTTCAAAAGGTGAGAGGGACCATATCGATAATTTGGGTCCAAAGAGGTGTCACAATAAACTAACAAAGTATCATACACATCGTAAAACAAAGATAAATTGCTTTTATTCATCAAACTCATTCACACGTTGGTAAAAAAGCATAGAATGTATACCACACTAAAAACAAAAGAAGTAAAAACAAGCACTGAATGGCAACACGACCATATTTTTATTTGGTAAGAGATTAACTTCGTGGAAGTCTCATCTCAAGCTTGTGGCCGATAGGAGATACCATTGACAGTGAGACCACCATCAACACAAATGGTCTGACCAGTGATATATGAAGCTGCAGGTAGGCATAGAAAAACCACAAGTGATGCAACTTCTTTTGGCTCTCCAGGGCGACCAAGTGGAACTCTATTCGATAAATTCTCGTTAAAACCGGGATCTTTGAGAAACTGATATCAGAAAGATTGTAAGAAAAAAGATTAAGAAATGGATAAGTTAATTGTTAAAAATAAAATTTTAAGAGATGGAGGATGCATTGATTACAGATTCAGCCATAGCAGTGTGGATAAAATTAGGCGCAACAGAATTGGCTCTTATGCCGTCTCTTGCCCATTCACAAGCCAAATTTCTTGCTAGCTGATTCATAGCTCCTGTACATAGATACACACCAAAAAAGAAGATAAATATGAGACATCGATCTATTCAGAATTCCGAACAAAATTTGACCTACGGTAGAGATTAAGGCAATCAATTTGCTTTTGGAGAAAGATCTATGATCCATCAAGATAGTTCAATAACTTTGAATTTTTCTTGTTTGTGTATATGTTATTGAATATGTATGAATTCATTGGAATGGCCAGATTAAACATTTTATTTCAGATTTGAGAGCCCTAATTATAATATTTTACATGTCGATGTGACATTCCTAACATAGTAAACCCAAACATTTGTGTTCCAAAAATATATGATAATGGTGTCAAATCACAGATAAATTCATTTTTTTACCAAACATTAATTGAAGATTCTCCTTATCAAACATATATTATAAAGTTCGCATTTACATAATGAAAGATATATTAATACACAATACTATTGAGTCTAGCTAGTATAATTGAAATCTCTCTATTAATTAGTCAGTCTATATACCTTTGGTTAACGAATAGATGGATCCACAACTCATTGATACAACCCCTCCAACAGAGGACATAAAAACGATATTTCCAAACCCAGAAGCCTTTAGGAGAGGATGTGAAAGCTGGCTAAGATGATAAGCTGACTCCAAGTTTGTTGAAATATGGAACGAAAAATCGTCTGCCACATATTCTATTGTTGGCTTTGTACGAATTGCACCAACGTTGTTCACCTATGCAGAACATAAAAGAGTAACACAAATCTTACATATAAGGCACTTCTTAACGGTTAGTTTCCTAAAGGAATATGCTAGTTTCTTTACTTACAAGAATGTTGAGCTTGCCATCGAACATCGTCGAAACGGTTTGCATAAGTGTTTCTCTCTCCTGACGAGAGGATACATCACATACTGAACCACTCACTAGAAACCCTTTCTTCTCCCATTCGCATAAACTTTGATTGAGCAGAGTTTTTGATAGGTCACACACATGGATTCTGGCCCCAAAACCGGCTAGTTCCTCTACTATGGCATGCCTAAAACGTCCAACAACAAAACGTTAGCGAAATCTTAAATAAAAAGCAGACCAATGGGTAAAAAATAATGATATAGAGACAAACAAAAAAAGACGAACCCAATACCGCTGGCTCCACCAGTTACAAGAGCAGTCATACCTTGAAGACTCCATCTTTTATCCATTTTTTGTTTGCCTGTGATTATCAGTGATCAGACACATAACATATATAGTCATAGCTAACGACGTTTTACATTGTCGTGGAGACATTAAGCAGCAATTAAAAAAAAGAATGAAGTAAATGACCAAATTTGGACAGAAATTAGGTCAATGGCAATTGGGCAAAGATATATATTGAAAATGGGCAAAATGAATATTTCAGTACTCTGATGTGAATGTCGAATTTCTTAATGGACGTTACCGAATTGTAAACTTTAACCTCTTTATTTTGCTTACCACGTTTTTATAAAACCCAAAACCAAATAATATTTTTTAGCTTAAGATCAGTAAACAATGAATTGGTGCTTAATATATATCCCACATTTTTATCTAGTATTTAGGGATCGATCCAAAAGAGACTAATAATTTGGTGCACTACGAATTAAGCTAAGAAAAAATCACATCCCAATCCGAGAAGAATGATGAGCCCTTACGGCCATAAACTCGTTGGGAATTATATTCAGATGCCTATTGAATTCAATCAAATGCCACTTTCCTAAAACATTTGGCACAATCTACCTATGTACCAATGTTTTTAAAACCGGACCGGCGACCGAATCGGACAATCTTTTGGGTCATGGGTCGATGTGGTTCGACCGGGTCGAACCAGGTTTAATAGTTTTAAAAAAATTAGTAATATAAATAGTTTTTATATAACTATAATATCCAAATATATGATAATATCTTTAAATAAACATATTTCTAAAAATTAGTCATGAGGAAAATCATTTGAATAACAAAAAAATTATTCATAAACAAAGATTAGTGACAAATAGTTAAATTTATATGTAAAAAAAAAGTTAAAAACATTAAATCATAACAAAAATTAACTAAATTTAAAACTTGTATTTGTTTTTATAAATTTTTAGTTATAAAAAAAATTAAATATGAAAAATATAAAAAAAATGAAATTTTCAACAAAAAAAAAAAAGTCAAACCCGGGTCAACCCAACCCGGGTAGCTGGCCGGTTCACGGTTGAACCCGGTCCAACCCCCGATCCGGTCCGGTTTTCAAAACACGTATGTACAAAACTTGGAAGACTTATGGACGTGAAGACCATCATCAAAACCATTATCACGAGCATCCACATCCACCTCTACAACCCCAACAACATGCTCACTCACACACGAGATCTCCAAGAAGACTAGACCGACATTATCAATGTCAAGTACAAATTAGAAGATACATTTGACAACTTGGAATGGTAGATCAATGACACTAAGGACAACGTTGAGGAGTTTACTACTCACCTAAATTTGGTAGAAATCAAAGCTGATCACGCCGAGAAAACATTGGAAGGAATTAGAGTCACACATGAATAAGTCTGTTATAATATGCTACATTTAGTGGAAGGTCAAAAACATAGCACAAAAGCAATCGAGGATATTCAATTCTCTTTGGTTGGAAAATGTAGTGATCCCAGTGGTAAGACTACATCTATATATGATGAAACAAGCAATATCTTAAAACGTGTAAAGAAAATGGTATTCACTTGTCAAAAACGAAACAAACAGCTGCCTTAGACCAGTTAATAAATATTAAGATGAGGATTATGATCATGAACCACATCTACACAATCTAGAGACCACGTCAAGATTTTAGACGATTTTTCTCACACCTAACAACTCCAATGAGTGAGCTATCAGATTTTAAACAAGCGCTTTATAGGAAGAAAACATAGTTTTATGTTTTAGTTTTATTTATGTCTTTTTTTTTATTTTTTTTATTTTTTTTCAGAACTGTTATTTATTATATTCAATATATTTATAATTTTTTCAGCCTTTTACAATAATTTATTAAATACAAAAAGTGTTTTTGGAGGAAAAATGAAATATTGGTCAAAATATTTTTACCAATATGCCAAGAAAATGCCAAAACGGCCCAAATAGCGGTTGGGATACCGGTTGAAATTATGACCTGTACCCCAAACGAAGTGCCCTGCAACCAAAATCCAGGTGATGCGTCCCAGTACCACCGTATTGCCCAACCCCTATCAAAGCTTCATCCAGCTTATTTTCATACCGGACGGGTCCGATGCATGGTACCGTGACCAAGTATCGCAATTGTTCCCAGTAACCTACCCGAGTCATATCCCGCATCCTTGTCTAGCACGTCTCGCGTCTAGTGCCTTTGTCTTATCCCAATAGTACTGCTTGGAGCCCAATACCACCAACTGGTACCACCTCGTACCGTTGCCAGCCCTTACCTAACTTGTATATCGTACCGTGTACGTATCCCAATCCCTGACCCCGTACCGTCCCAACACGTAATCCCATACCCAACACCCGGTACCGTATCCCATATCTACCTAGACTCATACCCACCCATGACTGCATCCCATCTTTCTTGATATCGGTTGGGTCTCACGGCTGATACTTTGACCAGTATCACGTCCTTCCCCAACCCAACAGCCCTTCCCTTCCTCAACTAGACTATAACATGACCACGGTTCGTACCACGGACCATTCGGACAAAACCATTGATTCGACCACCTTATCGAGAGTCCCGCCGTGGTAACTTTTTTTACCATTTTTAATTCATTTCACACAACCTTTAGACACACAATTTAACTTTTGAATCTTGCCTCTTAATATTTTTAATAAATATATATTTCATTAAATTAATTTTTAAGAAAACTATTTGATTCATAGACTTTGTTTGAAAACTTGAATTATAGTCCAATTGATTTGGTTTTTGAAAACTTAACACATCTTGTGAGACATATGTACGAGTGAGATGCAAGTTAGACCTCAAGATATATGCAATCTAGTGATATATACGAGTGAGATGTAAGTTAAAGATAATTCATCTGTGATCGATCGATCACCAGGAAACTGATCGATTACGAAGCCACTTTTTTACACGGAGACACATTTGCATAAGAATCGATCGGTCACTTGATTCAAAAAAGTAGAAAATTTTCTTTTCTCGACGTTATCTCTAACACTTCAAGAGATTCATTTTGAATTTTTTGTTTTGTTTTAGAACTCTTCGGAAATTCAACCAAAACTTAAAGATATACTATTACTTTTTTAAATATTTTTTTATTCGATAAAAGAAAAGAATCTACTTCCTTGTATATATATTTTACCTCGACTAAGAAAAATTATTTGTGATATTTATCACCGTGCAACTCTCGAAGCCATTGAGTGGAACAACGTCTTGCCAGCAAGACCAACGCAAACTCAAGATCGACATGAAAACTATATAATTCCGGTTTGGCAACCACCACCTATGGGATGGGTTAAATGTAATTATGATGCAGGTTTTTACCCAACAAACACTCATTCTGCTGCAGGCTGGATAGTACGTGATGAGAATGGTTCCTTCATTACCGCTGCATCTTCGTTTTTACTAAATGCCCACTCCGCTTTGGAGGCTGAAGGATTCGGTCTTCTACACGCTCTACAGAACTTATGGTTTTGAGGATTCCAACGAATTATCTTTGAAGGGGATTCACAAGAACTAGTGGATTTAATCCATAGGAAACGTTATAATTCTCTAATGGATAATTTGATCAACGACATCAGTTGGATTGCACGTTTTGAACAAGCACAAGTAGTCCATATTGGAAGACAAGCCAACACCATTGCTGATGTTTTAGCCCATGTTGGGAAGTCTCAATTTCATGCTTGTTGTATTTATAATGTGCCTCATGTTTGTATTCACCATCTTGTCTCTGCTACTATGTAAAACCTTTCTAATTAATATCAATCAGATGTTCAAAAAAAAAAAAAAAAATTATATTCAACATTAAGTAGCTTCCCACCGCTTGTTTAGTCAATATAAAAAAATCACTTTTTTATGTTTAATGGGTGTGAATGTAAGGAGATTCCTTCATTCTTTTCTGTTTTTAGGAAGACCAACTTAAAAATATTAAAAATTTAAATTATTTTATCAACATAATTAGGGATTCCCCGCTTATTTGTGCAGACAATATTAAAAGATGACTTTTTTTTGGGGTCAAATATTAAAAGATGACTTTTGTATTTTACTGGGTGTTGAACGTGAGAATATCCCTTTAATTTTGTTTTGCTCACCAACTTCCATTTATAAACTAATCTAGGCAGTTTTACACCGATTTGTGCAAACAAAATTATACTCTCTTTTGTGTGTGTGCGCGCTTTTAATAGGTGTGAATGTAAAAAGATCACTTTAGTTTTCTTTTGGTCACCAGCAAATAAGTTTTTAGAAAAACCAACATAGAAATATTATAAATTTACTTTATATATGAACATTACTAGGTAATATCTTAACAAGATAATATCTGAAAATGCATTTTTTGTTTTCGTTTTAAATCTCATTTATATAAAAGGGGAAGATTTCTAGCCATCTAAAGTATGCCACATAGGCAAATAATTATGAATTTCCTCAGCCAATGAATTTGACATGTCATTACATAATTTTAAATCTATTCAAATAATCATCCAATGCATAATAAACGTCATTTCATCGAAAACTCGGTTAAAAAACCAACTTCCCTCTCTTCTTTAATTTAATATCAAAAACACGAGCCCATCAAAAGTTATGAGAAGGCCCAATTATACACCTCCAACTCTTCTCATTCACCTCAATTTCAGCGATCTCTTACGCTTCCACCACTGTTATCTCTTCCCCACTTCCTCATATTTATTTCACTCATACTAATTGCAATTTAATGCCTTGAATGACCTCTCACTCTATGATTTTCCATTCAATAATCAATGAAGTCTTCCTTTTTGCAATTGGAGGCCTAAAAAATAACATATCACAGCATGTAATGCAAGATTCCCACTACTCAAAGTGCTTTTTACACCAAGAAACCTTATTTCCATAATCAAATTTTGTTGTCTCTGTCTTTTTAGAAACACATCGACAATGAAGATGATGAAATGAAAGGGCAGCCCTGATTTTTAATGGATATGATATTAACCACTACATGAGGGTATATACTTCTTCCTGAGCTTTGGATTTTAAATGAAGGATCGAACACTAATCATATGTCTTCTCTAACCTATTGCTCTTTTCTCACATCTCTACCAACCCGCATTTCAAAGCGGTGGACACTCCATATACAGTAGAACGTCCATAAATTAATACTCGATAAATTAATAATCACTATAAATTAATAAAATCTTCTGGTCCCGACTCGGGCCAATGTAAAAATTAGCGAAATTCGATAAAATGATAAGATAATAATTTTTTTGAAACTCTTACGTAAAATATGGTCCCAATAATAGTATAAATTAATAATCATATATAATTATGTATATGAATATATATATATATGATAATGTACTAAACATGATTTTAACGATTTTTTTTTTAACTTAAAAGTGAAAATCTCATTAGACCTAATCTTTAAGTTTACGTATTACATCAAAAACTTTTATAATTGTTTTCTCAGTCTTTCCAATAAACTTGTGGAAAATTCTAGGCAAAATAATTGATTATTTATACATAACTCTTTCTAAATGTATCGATATTAGAGATAATAACCATGATATCTTCTAAATTTTATACATAGTATACCATTTTAATTTGATCGTCTATTATGATAATATCATCCACTCTATTGCGATAATCAAAATTTCATATCATTTTGACAAATATAAATTTTGACAAATAGATTCATTAAATTCCATAATATAACATCATTCGAAAAAACAAATTAAGAAAAAACTTGCCTAAAAAAGATTTTTCCCTATAAATTAATAAATTAATAAATATTAATTTATCGATAAATTAATATTTCTCTAAAATAATAAATTTTCATAGTCCCAACATTCTTAATTTATAGAGGTTTTACTGTATCTAGGATTATATAGCCGGTTTCTGTTTTTCGTTTTGCATAATCTAACGAGAAGCTCATGATTTATGTTTAGTCTTGAGAAAGAAATCTAGGAGCAGTATCTGGATACACTTCTAAAGAGAAACATACTTGGCTTGAAGGTAGATATATCATTGTCATTGTCTCTGTTTATAACATTCCTTCTTGGTGTGTTTAACAAACATGACCTCATTAAGGTTAACTCAGATTTTGGAACATGATCTACCGAAAAGGAAACACATGGGATACCATAGAGGCGTTGTCTTGCAAAATCATAAAGGTTAAGAGAAAGTTCAATGCTATTTAAGAGTTGCGATTTGGCCTTTCTTCTTCCTCCTATTATTTACACACTTCGATCTTGGGTTACTCTTAGTTACGTTTCAATCGCTAGAGTCTATATATAACTATTTGAAGTCATCAAAGATCATGCTGTATTCTTTGTTCCAGTACCCAATTTGAGGGTCACTCAGATCAGCCATTAGTGGCAAATCACAACCACAACAATCGGTGCAATGCACGAGGCATCAACAACGGATGGAAAATATTGTCACTAAAGATCTAAACATTGAAGTGATGTCAGTCCCATGTATAAGTCAATAAGATCACAGACGATTAAAGAGGTCAGCGTTGAAGAAAAAAGAAAACATAAGAGGAAGAAAAGGATGGGGACGGATCTCAAGCTTAGGAAGCATAAACATATGCATGTTTGGTTTCTTAAAAACTTATGGTTCTTATTTTACGGCTCATGTGGCTCCATAAACAGAAAGAAACATAGTAACACGGCTCTAACAGGAAGGGAGAAAAAACAAGGTAAAAATTAATTAATCTCATGTTTCCCAATTTTTTAAAAGTTGCAGTGCACCATGAAAGGTTTTAATTGCTATATGGGTAAAGACATGCAATTATGTAACTCACTTTTCTATGAAAATTTGTTATGAGTTTCTAATTTTCACATTCCGTAATCAGATTCTCCAATTTGACTTTGGTTTTCGTTTTTTACCCATGTTCGTGACTTATTGGGTTAACCTCATAACATCAGATGTTCTTATTATTTCATTGCACTGTTACCTGCCTTTGATCTCTCATCCTTCCAAGAAAAACATATTTTATTAGTGCCGAGAAAGAAATAACATAAGTATGAATTACTACTACATAACAACCATGTGCTTGAGATTCCACCCAAAAAATAACAACAACCATGTGCTTGAGTTAGTGATGTTATGTTTGATAGTTTATTTTGTTTTCTATTTAATATATATTTTATAAAAAGTGATACTTGAATTGTTTTTTATTTAAATTTTTTATATAAATATTTTCAAAAATATTTTCAAATATGGTGAACAACCATGATTTTCAATACGTGTATTTCAGCTTTTTACTTATAAAATAGTTTTAACATTTTAACTTACTTCACTAAGTTCATTCAGTACAATGCATTTTACTGATATTAATTGTATTTTAAAAGACATTATCATATTTGTAATAGAATGCAATAGTTCCTCTTGCAAACGTTTCCTTTTGAAGACACTAATATTGGTTTTTTTTTTGTTCAACATATTCTTTTTTCCATTCATTACTCTTCAAACAATATAAATGAGGGAATTAAGCATCCTCTAAACATAATACAACATAATTGAAATTTAAATAAAACTAAGATAGAGATTTCATCGCGAAAGATGGACAGCGAATCCAAAGCATGCCTCGGATGCGTCAAAAGTGACTTCGCAGCAAAGCTGGAGAGTCTCTAGTCACTTTGCCATGTGACTTTAGAATTCCCGGCATAAAACACGGGAATTCGACCACTCTTCTAAAGATGGAAGAAGATACGACCATACTCAAAGAGATGGAAGATGGTGAAATTAAACTCTTCCACCGGGAGTAGGTTACAGGATTTGAGAATCCAGAAAACTATGTTGTAAGCTCAAAAGCATATAAGATCTTTGCAAATCTGATTTTTAATCTAATAGAGACTAGGCCAGCTTTAGATATTAATATATTCCAATTGGACCTCAACACAAAAGATATTGAGAGGCCCATTATCTCTTTACCTTGGCCCACTTCTACTCTCAAAACTTCACGGTGGATGTCTGAGGAGCTTTGGGGCCAGCGGCGGTTGTTGTGGACTTTTGCCGGCGAGTATATGTGCTTTTCCGACCATACCCATACCGGAGTAACACTAGTAGAGGGTGGGGGTTTTGGGACGGTTAGGAGATGCAGCCATAGTGATAGCATACATCGGGAAGGAGGGTGAGAAAACGGAGCTTGTTCGGACTCGAACGTGTCCTTGTCAGAGGGAGCGACGGATGATGTCGGAGTGCAGAGGAAACACTCACCGCAAACCGGGAGTTTTGGATTGTAGGCGTAGACGGACAACACTCTAGATCTAGTGCCGTTTAGATCTTGAGTTCCCGGCTTGGCGAGGTGGTGATGAAGCTTAGTAGTGGTGGATGCGCGCGGTGGTGCTGGAGGCTTGGTCGTAATAGCAGAGGCTATTCCGACTCCGGAGCAGTGATCGGCGATGGAAGACTCAGCGTTTTCACCGGTGGGAAATAGGTAGGACCAGGGGCAGATCGCGGCGCATCAGGCGGATCCGGGGGGTCCGGAGGTTCCGGTGGAGAGCTGCGGTTGATACCAACATAAAGTCGGTTACGGAAAGTGTGGAAGGTCCTCGTCTCTAGCCGCAGCAGCTGTAGACGATGGAGAGAGTAGGTGAAGCTTACGGAGAACTCGCCGGAATCCATGGAGTTCGCCAGAAAGTTGCAGGTTTACCAAGACAAAGCTGTCCGGAGGTTTCACACCGGTGAGTCCCGGTGGAAGGTGTAAAAATGACTGGACTTACGGGAGGCGGAGCCGCCGTAAAGAGTTCGTCATATCAACTATCCTCGACTACCGTGTCAGAGAGGATTTAGGGTGAACGCGTGAGGCGCGTATGGGTAAAGAGAACAACTAATATTTGTTCACTAATATTGGTTCTTAGCAATTTTTTAGATCTTGATAACGCAAAACTAAAGAATATATATATATATATATGTGTAAAAAAAACAACTTTGCTAAAGATGGAGAGGAGACTAACATAGAGTAAAAGAAGATTTAGCAGCGATATTTAGTCTTTAAGAGACGTGGCTATTGTATATTTTGCTTTCATCATTTGTTAAGCTTTTATTGATGGAGAATAATCATCCGATTCAACGAACTTTACTTTGGAAAAGAAATTTGGAAAGTTAATTTTCCTAAAGAAATGGTTAAATTAGTATAAGCAAAAACTATTAGTCATTAGTTGTGTATTACGGACATAAAATGATAGAAAAAAGACTATATGTTGCACGGAATTGTTCGTGAAGCTTAGAAAACTAAATCATACTAACATAACTTTAAGTAAATCAATTAACCCGTTTACCAAAAAACATGTATAAACTAAACATTCTCTTATTTTAAAAGCAGACTGTTTGACCCACTTTTTACGTTTTAGATTTTCGAAATTTTTTTTCTAAACAATTGTTTTGCCAAATCGGATTACCAATTCTGGTGCCATATTTTAATTAGCGTTTAGTTCACAAAAAAAAATCATAACGAAACCAAAAAAAAAGTCTATTCAACAAATTTACACATAAAGAATAAAAATTAATAAAACCAACTAAATATGACTATCGGTCTCATAAGAAAACAACTAAAAAACTTAAAAATACAGATAAAAGTTTCACTATTCATCACAAAATCCGGGCGTAACCCGGAGAAACCCCTAGTCATCATAATAATGAATGTAATTAGCACAATTCGGTTATCTAAGATGGTAGTGATGAATTTTACATAAAAAAATATCAAAAATAGTTAATTGGGTACCATTTGTAAGTCTGTTGGCTTTAGATTTTAGAGGCGCAAACTCTGAGATAAGGAGAAAAAAGAACTTCTGCTTTAGCATTAGTAGTTCTTCAATGTGGACTTCAAACGCTAGCCACTCCATCAGTGTAGACACTATCTTCACAAAATCAAAATAGTTTGTTGCGAAACTCACCTTCGTCTACTGCATTTTGATTAAGCATTTATCGGCCCAAACTCCGCGTGTAAAGGAGAAAGACTTTGTCACGGAGTTTTAGCTCCCATCTTGATCCATATGTCTTCGTCTTTAAAACATATAATCCAAAACCTGAATATTTATCCGACTACTTCTAAAAAACCATCAATACAACTGTTCAAACCTGTGTAGGCTAGAGGTCTCCTTTCTTGTTTGTTATCGAACATTAGATCATTAGACTCCTCTGATTGCACCTTATACCAAACTACTGGATTCATTTTTGCATTCCGCAAGACAGCATGTGGATCTATATCCAGCCCTCAAAACGCTTTGTCATACTGTACTTTCCAAATATACCACATAATCAAACGAACGCTATATTTAACTACATTTATAATGTATTGTCTATTATTTTAATAAATAAATGATTAATTTTTGGAAATAAAATATTACTTGTAGTGTTTTCCTGGGTCTTGAAATCATTTCAGTGAATTGGAGTATTTAGGGCCAAAAAGAAGGGAAGTTAAGCATTTTTGAAGAATGTTAAATCCCGACCTTCTGATGTTTTACTCCAAATGAAGATGATCCCACCGTTGGATCAAACTAAGATTCAAGTAGAAGATAGAAGAGGATTTCAGCTTCGAAATGAATATTCAATCGCCAAAATCAACAATTAGATCTTAAGATATATGCAATCTATTGAAATATGTATGAGTGAGATGTAAGTTAAAAGCGGTTCTGCCTATTCACATGCGATTGACCGATCACTACCTGGCAACCAATCGACCATGAAGCCACTGCTTTTATTGAGGGTTTTAAGGGGTTATTGTGAGGGTTTTTCCATGGTTCGATAGATAGGTTTTATAACTAAGGTGGCACTTTAATAGATTAAAGTATTCCTTCATCTCGATCTGTCTTTATTGCTTCTTTCAATGATTGATCACCTTGAGCAAATCTTAAAAAATCATTGAGTGCTAACCGTTCCTTTATATTGTCATGAATGTGTTGTTTGATGAATCTAACCCCCTCGACTGTGAAAGCTGATTTATTGCGTTAGATGAATAATTGAACTTGATTATAACCGTTTGTAGCTTATTTCATCAATCGAGAGTTTATTAATGGAGTATAATTTACTTAGAACTTATGAATGTGAAAGTATGGACAATTAATTGTAGTCTTCATGTTATAGGTAGTAACATAGTTTATTTGATTGTCCTTAGGAGGTTTGCAACCGATTTTCAAAATGTATTTTGTTAAACACCTATTTCCAAACCATAAAAGCGTAAGATATTGCTTTCGCGTACTCTAAATCTTTATGGATTCGATACCTTAAGTACTAGTGTACTACAATCGATTTACTGTGTCCTTGTAGTTTACAAGTTGCGATGTTTTGAGTAAAACTTACACCCTATCAAGTTTTGGCCCCTTCGCTGGGAATTTCAACATAACTGTTAGTTTTCGATTAAGAGTTTCGTTTAAATTCTTTTACAATTTAGTTCTAGTTTTTCTCTGTCTATTTTCATGCGTTTCAAGTGTTGAACTCGAGAGAGAATATACCATCTTAACGGGTGAAAGAGTCATCTTTCATAAAGTTGAGTATTTAAGAGATGGAGACATGGTGAAGAACCAAATAAGTTACCAATCTGATCATGTGTCACGTATAGTTTGTTTATAGTCGAAAACTTTCCAAGAAAAAACACTTACCACATGGCTTGATAAGTTATATAAATATTACGAAAGGGAAGATACCTTGGAAGCTCAATTAGAACACAATGAACATTCTTATATCCCTACGTATATACACTCTAACGAGGTTTTTTCTTCTGAATGATGTAATACTGATGCAAATTAAGTGGATCAAAAGATAAATTTGATTCAGTTTTGACCAATGTTTTGAAAACCGGACCGGACCAGGGGTCGGACCGGGTTCAGCCGTGAACCGGCCAGCTACCCGGGTTAGGTTGACCCGGGTTTAAGTTTTTATTTTTTTTTGAATTTTTTTTTATTTTTTTTTATTTTTCATATTTAATTTTTTTATAATTAAAATTTTATAAAAACAAATACTAGTTTTAAATTTAGTTAATTTTTGTTATGATTTAATGTTTTTAATTTTTTTTTACATATAAACTTAATTATTTGTTACTAATCTTTGTTTATGAATAATTTTTTTGTTATTCAAATGATTTTTTTCATGACTAATTTTTACAAATATGTTTATTTAAAGATATTATTATATATTTGGGTATTATAGTTATAAAAAAACTATTTATATTACTATTTTTTTTTAAACTATTAAACCCGGTTCGACCCGGTCGAACCACATTGACCCATGACCCAAAAGCTTGTCCGGTTCGGTCACCGGTCCAGTTTTAAAAACATTGGTTTTGACCTATATATAATCTCTAAATACCATACTAACCACAAGTGGATGACATTGTCATTGTAGCATTCAAGGGTCATTCTTCCACAAGGATTTGGAAACTAAACAATAAGAATACAATAAATTAATAAGCTAATGCAAATAATTGGTTTCCAAACACTACAAGAAAATGACAGTTTTGTGACTCTTTGTTGTGACTGTTTTTTCGGTCGCACTTCAATTGCGACTACTTTTTTACGCTTTTGTCACTAAAGTGCGACTATAAGGTAACCGTCGCAGATTTGAGACTGAAACTTTTAGTCGTTAATATGCGACCGAATTGTTACTATAAAATCCAGTCGCAAAATTGCGACCAATGTGCGACCAGTTCCTGGGTAGTGACATATCTGCGACTAATCCTTCCGTCACGAAGTAGTCATAAATATGCTACTACGGAGCGACTACCTGCGAATGTCCTAGAAAAGTCACAAATGCTAGTGGGTGCTAGTGGGTGTGCAAGTGGGTGCAAGTGGGTGTGCAACTGGCGTAAAACGTGTATCATGAGTGGCCAAGTTGGTGGTGGGAATGTGTGTGACTCTTTTGGTTATTCACAAAAGAACAGCAAATTTTTTCATATATACACTTTCACTCCCACGCTCATTTCTCATCTCTTCACACTTTCTTCTTTACATTTTCTAAATATTCATACAAAAAATGTCACTTCTTTAAATACCTATTTAAACACTTTCTTTTAGATGATCACTTCTCCACATCTTTTTTATATATATATATTTATCACATATATTTTCTAAATATTCATTATATATACAACAATCACTTAAGAAAGATTTTAGAAAAAACAAATGTGGAACTCAAGCCGAGAATGGATGTATAATAGAATCGACCCGCGGACCAACAACATATCAACTGAGTTTGCAGAAGGAGTGACACTGTTCAAAAATTTCGCAACGAACCAATCGTTATCACTAAGCAGTAGAGGTAAGTTATATTGTCCTTGTGAAACATGTCAAAATTTGGGTATATTAAAACCGGCAAGAACCGTTGAAAAGCACTTGCTTGGTAAAGGCTTTATGCCGGATTATTATGTATGGTCCGAACATGGGGAAGATTTTGATGCACGTGGGGTAGGAACTAGTAATCAATATGATAATGTTGATTTTAGTACTCGTATTTATAATGAACCCATCAATTATGAAAGGGAGAATGTTTATGCCGGAATGGTTATGGATGCATTCCATGGCTCCGTTCCATTTAATGAATATTATCCTGCTTATAAACATGATCAGAGTGGAAATGATCATGTTTATTAAGAACATGATCATAGTGGAAATGATCATGTTTATGAAGAACATGATCATACTGGATATGATCATGTTTATGAAGAACCTACCCATGAAGCAAATCAGTTCTACGATATGTTAGATGCTGCAAATACTCCACTGTATGATGGTTGTCGTGAAGGGCTTTCGAAGTTATCATTAGCGGCCCGGCAGATGAAATTCAAGACATAGCATAATCTGACTGAAAATTGTATGGATTCATTGTCGGAGCCTAATGAGGCAACTGGTTCATACTACGAGACAGAAACGATGATGCGAAAGTTAGGATTGTCGTACCATACATTTGATGTATGTGTAGATAATTGCATGCTCTTTTGGAAAGAAGATCAAGAGTTGCATTATTGTAAATTTTGTGAAAAACCAAGATATAAGCCCAGTGAGGGACGAACAAAAATACCGACAGAATAAAGAGGATGTACCAATCAGAGAAGACAGCAACATTGATGAGGTGGCATGCTGAGCACGAGTCACAAAACGGAGTAATGGGCCACCTATCTGACTCGGCAGAGTGGAAATTTCAATGAAAACCATCCGAGTTTTGCGGCAGAAACGCAAAATGTTTATTTAGGATTATGTACCGATGGCTTTAATCCATTTGGTATGTCAAAAAACCATTCATTGTGGCCCACCGTAAAACTTACCTCTGGAAATGGCAATGAAAAGGGAGTATTTGTTTCTTACGATTTTGAATTCGGGCCCTAATCATCCACGAGCCAGTCTAGATGTTTTTCTCCAACCACTGATCGAGGAGTTAAAGGAGTTATGGAATTACGGAGTCGAGGAGTATGATGTGCCTTCAAATCAAAACTTCAACCTTCGAGTCGTTCTGTTGTGGACGATCAGTGATTTTCCGGCATATGTGATGCTGTCAGGATGGACAACACATGGAAAATTAGCATGTCCAATTTGTAAGGGTGATATAGAGGCTTTCATATTGCCGGCTGGGAGAAAGACTTGTTGGTTTGACTGTCACAGAAAAAAATTTCCACCTTCTCATCCGCTATGTAAGAACACTCATGCGTTTCTAAAGGGAAATAAAGCAGTGAACGAAGACCCGCCAGAATTAGGGACTGGAGAACAAGTTTTGCGTAGTATAAGGCATGTCAAAGCACCTAAAACTTCTTAATGTGGTTGAAATGACCACGAAAGAAAACCTGTGGGCTACGGAGATTGGCATAACGGGCATAAATAAAGCATCTTTTGGGAGCTACCATACTGGAAGGATTTGATTCTATGATATTGTCTTGATGTGATGCATATTGAGAAAACATTTTGGGATAACATCATCCATACTATTATGAATGTGAAAGACATATCAAAAGACACACTAAAGTCAAGAGCAGATATCGCAACATTTTGTGCTCGGAAAGAATTGCATGTCGATGGTCGTGGGAACGCTCCATTTCCTATTTGGAGATTGACTTCAAAAGCAAATGAAGCTTTACTCCAATGGGTGAAGAATGAGGTTAAATTTCCAGACGGTTATGTAGTAGATTTAGCCAGTTGTGCAGACATCGAGGGTGAAAAGTTCTCGGGAATGAAAAGTCACGTTTGCCACGTATTTATGGAACGATTGCTTATGTTTTGTAGAACTTCTCTCGCGTAATGTACATCAAACATTGGCAGGTAAATAAATATAAACCTTAAATAAGTTGGTCTTATGAATTTTTTTTATAATATATAATTAATGAAGTTTTTTTGTAGGCATTGGAGCTTTTTTCGTAATCTAAGCAGCGGGTCATTGGATACGACCCAACTTGTAACTCTGAAGGAGAACATTGTGATGATCATCTGTAATTTGGAAGAAAAAAAATTCCACATTCTTTCTTTGATGTGATTGAGCACCTACCTATCCACATGCCATACGAAGCAGAGCTACGTGGTCCTGTACAATATAGGTGGATGTATCCGTTTGAAAGGCAAAACGAGAAACAAAAGATATCCAGCAGCCTCCATTGTTCAATCGTATATGAATGCTGAGATATCTTACTTTTCACAATACTACTTTGCATCACAAGTTCCTACAACTATTAGAAGAAGGTACGTAATAATTTATTTAATTAATGTTATCATTGGTATTATGATCATCATTTAGCTAGTTCAACTAATTAAAGAGAAATGGTAATTTTGTAGGGGAAGACGGTTTGATGAATGTGAAGTACCTAAATATGTTGTACGGGTTCCAGATATATTTATGCAGTAGGTCGTCCAAGTGGAAAATGCGTCAACTACTGGTTAACTGAGGAAGAATACAATTGCGCCCATTCCTATATTTTGCGCAATTGTGATTATTTTCGCCCATTTTAAAGGTTATTTTAAATAATTTTTAAATTACTTAATAATAATATATGCATTGATAAATAATAATAATTATGTATGTGTTGGCAATCAGAATGTGTGAGGACCAAAATAG
Source organism: Arabis alpina (assembly GCA_900128785.1). Taxonomy (NCBI): domain Eukaryota; kingdom Viridiplantae; phylum Streptophyta; class Magnoliopsida; order Brassicales; family Brassicaceae; genus Arabis; species Arabis alpina. The sequence continues at coordinate 32,709,669 of LT669791.1, forward strand.
ATATGAAAATTCGAGACTACTTGATGATGAGGTCAGAGCGAGAAGAGATGAAGAATTTGATACATGGATTCACCAATATGTATGTTCCTAGCTACCTACCAACTTTAATTAATTATTAAATATATATGATTCTCTAATATTAGTTGATGTATGTTATATTTATATATATAGGTGCATGCAATGAGAACGCGAGAAAATTTCCCGTAGTGGGTTTTTGATGTTGTGGAAGGCCCTGAACATAAAGTTAGAATGTGGCCCATGTATTGTACACGAGGGTATTTGTTTCACACAGAGGCTCATGAGAAAAACAAAAAACAATGAATTATGGGGTATGTGTCAAAGGCGAATCATCTGAAGATACCGATTTCTATGAGACCATACAACGTATCATGGAGTTCCAATATACCGGAATTGTGAATTTAAAGATCGACTTCTGTACTGTAAATGGTTTGACCCTGAGGATGGAAAAGGCATGCGTAAAAATGGTTTAGGCGTTGTGGACGTCATCATGAAAAAGGAATATCAAAACTATGAACCATTTATTTTAGGTATGAATTTCATGTGATAATTTACTAAATATTATTAAATTTCTAATTAATTGATGATTTAATTTTTTACAGGTTCTCAAGCTAATCAAGTTTGTTATCTTCCCTACCCATATGTGTGAGTGCTAGAACCTACACAATAAACTTGTCAAGGGTTTTAAGAAAGATAGAGAATTCTAGGTGAAAACACGTAAATAAAGATCAAAGAAGAAGTAGTTCTTTATTGCTGTTTGTGTATAAGCGTATGTGAATTAAATTGCGGATGCCCTTGAATGAGGCGTACAAGATATATTTATACAAGTCTTAAGTCGGCTAGGCCTATTTCTAAAAGATAAGGAACATTTCCTAATTCTTCGGGATTTCCTTCATGCGTAGTCGGCGGCCGCTTAGGGCTTTGTCCTCGTCGTCGTCCTGGGCTTGGGTCTTCTAAGCTCGGCCCAATAAACTTAAGTGGGATAATTTTGACTGTCAGTGGAGAGCTGTAGTCGTCGTCCCAGTAAGAAGACAGAGCTCGTCCCTGCGAACGAGCAGTCCTCGTCTTAGTAAACGGAGGTCGTCCCGGAAACTTGCAACGCTAGTTCTAGTGACCTGCGCGCCTACCTTTGACACTTAGCCATTTTCTTGATAATCTCAGGTGGGGTGAGATTTAACCCCAACAGTTAGCCCCCCAGCTCGGCAGTATCAATTCTGATAATGTCGAGTTTAAAGAGAGTTTAGCAAAAATGTGATTTCTCAAGAAGATGTATCGTTATCGAGACAAGGTCATATTTAATAATATTGTTCAAGTTGCTGATCTTTCATGTTTATGTCAATGCCTAGCTCAGCATAGACCTAACATGCCCGTTTTCTTTGCAAGAATTTGTAGAATTGGTTCTGCGAAAGTTTACGGAGCTTGTTTCGTTAAAGCTTTATGTTGTACGTAAAACTCTGATAAGTCGTGTTTTGTAGCTTGACTTGTTCTTTTGAAAAAGTTTTTTTTTTTTTGGTTCGGAAAAATTCACCTCCGCATTGTTTCTGTACTTGGTGAAAATTTCAATTCCTTTTGGAAACTGAAATTGTTTTCTCCGATTACCAAGGTCTATTAATGCTAGGTTTTGGCGTTAATGGCTATATATATATATATCTATTTCTCATTTCATTTCTCCCACAACTTCATTCCTCTCAAAGAAAGGTACATCCACTTTCTCATTCTTCTCTCTTACTTTTTTTTTTAGATTATTAGGGTTTTGAGTTATATTTTCCTCGGCCGCCGCCACCAACGACAACACCGACCTCGAATATGCATTTTTCGGTGAAGCTGCGGCTGACATCGTCGTCGGCTCGTTCCCGTTTCGTTGATTCGCCACCGGTGCAGAGCTCTCGGTCGTTGTCGTTACAAGGATAGTGGTGGGCTCGACTTTCTTGCGCCGCCGTCTCTTCCGAGAGTTCAACGTCTTCGCTTCAGCTTTGCATCATCGATTGGTTAAGCTCGCCGTTGAGCCGAGAGTGAGCACTCAACATTCCTTTACTCGTGCTCGGACATTGGTGTTTCCTTGCAGCCTTCGATTCGTGCCTAGGACCTTGGCATCGTTTCGTGTTCAGATCGAGAGGAGGTCTCGTCCTCGGCACTTAGGGGTTTTGGGATTCGATGTCGAGATCTATTCATAACGGCGCCGATACGAACCAGATCGAGCGCCGATATGAACCAGATCGAGCGCCGATCACTCTGATTCTTGGGCTCGTCGCCGAGAACAATCCCACGCCGACGTCTTTTGTACATCTCAAGATCTTCCCATTTGTTGACTTCGAACAGAGCACACATTCATACGGCCTTGCAAAGCACTAAGCCTTGTTCCTTGACAAGCCGAGCACAACATCGCGTTTCGCCTTTGACCAAGAGACATTGCTTCAATATCTGACTCGTGTATCCGGATGCGTGCCGAGGTGGTGATTGTGTATTCAGTGTTTCATGAGAGTTGGTCTTCTTGGATCGAAGCAAGCCGAGAAGGACGTTGGTAATCGCGACGTCGAGGTCAACTTGCGGAGGAAGTGATAAGCTTTGGTCAGCGCCAAGGTTATTTTCCACAAAGTGACCTCTCCTATCCTTTGTCAAGCTCGTCGTGACATCAAGACTCGAGCTCGGCGCGGATTTGGAACAAAGCCGAGCACTGAAGTGGTTTTTCCCGTATTCATGACTATGTGACCTTGTCTTGGTGATAATTTCAACACTTAGCAACTTTGGAGATTGTCTTGATGTCGAGTTCATCGTCGTCTTTCGAGAAATTTTTGAAGAATGTCTTGAACCCGAAGTCAGCTAGCTTAGGAAACGTATGACAGCTTGCCGAGAAGGCATGTTCAGACGCTGCTTTTAGCTCTTGACTGCATCCTTATTTTAAGAAGGCGGATGCGACTCAAGTTCCAGGTGTGAGCAATGCGGAGAATCCAGTGAGTCCGTCTCTTGACAATGAGCCAATTGGTGACGTTCCGGTCTGTGTTGACAAACTAGCAAACGACGCTCCAGCTCTCGTTGATGTCAAAGCTGAAATGGAAAAATTTGATCACTTAGTAGAACAAAGAACACTTGACTGTCTAGCTGGTCCCCGGAGACGACCTCCTCGCCGTTCTCGAAAAAAGCGTCGCGTTAAGAAGTTTAGACCTCTGGATCCGCCTGGTTCAACTATTTCAAGCGAGAAATCACTTGTTTTGAGACACAAGTGTTCCATTTCAGACGAGATAGAGCTTATGCTGCCATCACCATCCGATCGAGCTAACCAACCTCCAGAGGGATACTTCACGTTGTATGAGAGCTTCTTTGACGTCGCGCTCTTGTGGTTTCTTATTCCCTACGTGATCCTTGAGTTTCTCGCGAAGTTTTATGTCTCGATTTTGCAAATCACTCCCCATGGCATTTGCACTTGGTGGGAATTCTCATTCGAAGTTATGAATGCGGGGAGACTCTGAACGTCCACCATTTGAGGAACTATTTTGATCTTCGTCGTTCTCCTCCCAAAGACAAGCTAGTATACTATGTTACACCTCGAAAGGACTTTCGAACCTTTGACGGTTTCGTTAGCAAAGACCGTCAAAACATGGATTTTTTCTTCTACGTTCCTGTTTGTAAAGAAACTTTGGGAGATGGGATCGACTTGATTCGAACAAGATGGAGTAGGAAGGGTAGTCGTTTCCATTTATTTTGTTAGGAATACGCTTGTCTTGTGTGTTGTTTTTTGTGGCTTTTTCTCCTTATTGCCACCTTGACTATTTCTAACCATTATTTTATTTATGTTTGTTTTGCAGTGAGTAATATAATTATGAAAATTTCGAAGAAAGCGCAGGCTACTCATACGCTTCTAGCATCTCGAGGGTGCAACTAGGAGAAGGACTTCTCTCTGCGACGTGTTGAGAAGGCGAGAGCTTTCTTTGGCGGATCTTCAGTTTCGAGCTTCTGCTTTTCAGATCGGTCCGAAGAGGTTCAGTCAGATATGGGTAAGAAACGATCATTCAGAGAGTTAGTTTATGGCAGCGCAGGTGCTTCCGAGGCTGCCGCACCACCGAGCACTACTTCCGCTTCGAGGACAGTTCCTACGCCTAGCACTGCTCCTGCTCTTGCGCCGAGCACTACTCTTGTGCCTAGCTCTACTCTTGGGCCTAGCAGCGTTCTGGCGCCTAGCACTACTTCTGCTGCGAAGAATGCTGCTCGCGTGCCGCCGAGTATTGTTCTAGGCGTGCCAGCCACCGATTCCAAAGCCTCACGCTCTTCTGTTCCCTTGGCCTCTTTTTGCTCCGGGGAAGATGCAAGGAAAAAGGCCAATGGGAAGGCGCACGAGACCACGACGAGCGATCACCGGAGGAGCGAGCCGAAGAGGTGACGAAGAGAGAGAGCCGAAGAGGACGAGGACCGATCCTCTTTCGCCTTCTGTCCGCGTTTCGCAGTTGTTCTTTGACGACGACGCTGCTGCTCCGTGTCTCTTTGCTACCATGGTCTTTCGTGATGATCCCTACACTCAAGTTCGCGCATCCTTTTCCGGGACGATGTCACGTGCTGGGCTTAAGGTATCATCCGCCTCCTTTTGACACTTAGCTTTTTATTTGTGCGGTCGTTCTGACATTCTATTTACTTATCTGTTTTTGTTTTGGTTTCTCACCTTTGTGAACTGCGTGGGTCACGAGCTTGAGGCCGAGATTGAGAAGCAAAAGCGTCGTGCCGATAACTATGCCAAGGGGGAGCTCGCTACTAAGACCGAGTGTAACAAATACGCTGAACAGCTGGATAAGAGGAACAAGGAGCTTGAGAGGGCACTTGGGGACAACAAAAGGCTCCGCGTCGAGAATGAAAAAATAGCCAAGAAACTTGAGACCGCAAAGCAGGATGCGAGCAACTCGTTAACCTTTTTCACGAGGCGTAACGAACAGGTCGGCGAGCTGAAGAAGTAGGTTGAGCAGAAGAGGAAGTTGCTAAAAATGGCTAAGGCTTTGATTGTGGATCTTCATGAGAAGTTTGCCATCGCCAAGGCTAAGTTCATGGAGCTTAAAGGCGAACCGTAAGACAAGATGATCTACCAAGTACAGAGGGAAGCCAACCTTGACTTCGTGAAGCAGCTTTTGGGCCTATTCCCGGAGAGAAAGGTTCCCAAGCTTGAAGACGAGCTTGTGTCTCTTACCGCGGATGTGGAAGAGAACGCTTGTGATGAAGAGTACTTTGAGAGATTGATGGAAAGCTTTGAGGAATGCTTGAGTGTTGTTCTTCCTGAGGTTGGTTCCACATTCTCCTTTGATATTTAAATGAATTGATATAGGGAATTTTCTTTGTAACCTTCATCTTTGGGATGATTCCTAGTTCACCAAGCCTACGCTGCCGAACCAAGATAAGCCTCTCGAGAAGCTTGCTGCGGAGGCCGGCATGAAAGATGTCTCAGGATCGCTCATGTCCTTGGAGAATGCAGGTGGACTTTTGCAGGTATACCACGCCTAACTCCATTTTTATGTAACTCCACCGAATTCCTTAGAATCTTTATGTGAGTTTGGTTTTTAACAAACGTTTATGATCTTTTTGCAGGAGATGAGGATTGACAGCACTTGGCTGCTCAAGAACCTCATGATTAGCGAAGACGGACGCATGTCCTTTACTGGCGAAGACGAAGCCGAGGTGACCATGACTGCAGCAGTGGACCCTGAGGCCGAGAAGACCAGGATAGGCAGAAAGGCTGCCGAGATCGAGAAAGCCGTTGCTAATGAGGACGGAGCCAAGAGGGCTGTTACAGAGAAGGCGGGGCTTACGACCCCGGGTACTTCTACGGAAGTGGTGAAAGACGCGGAGGTTCCCCCTTAGTTGTTTCGCGCATCTATTAGCGCTTCTTTGAGTAATATGGAAAGAACGTAATTCCTTGATTGATTGCGTTGCTGGGTTTATAGAATGGTTGTTTAGGTTTACAAGCACACTTCTTCTTGAATGTGCCTGCACCTATAACGATCCATTAACTTTGACCAACGTTGTTGTTGGGTTTCTTGAGTGATCGTTTGGGTTTACAGATGCATTTCTCCTTGAACGCACCTGCTCCTATAACGAACACTTATATTTCTATAGCGCGCTTATCCGAAGTTGGAGATTATTCTTTGTTTGAGATCACCACCGTGGGAAGCAGTGGCGGTTGGGAATAAGTTGGTCTATTTAGTAAGACTCTTATTCCACTGTAGAGGATGTTAGATAAAGTATTTGAATGGCAAAAATTTGCAACATGTGTTTCTTTTATTCCCATAAAAGTAAGTTACAATAGAAAGTGGGAGTATACAAGTATACGTACCACACTCCCCCCCCCTTTTTGGGAGGAGGGCAACTGAACCCATCCGAAAATGGGCTGCCTACGTACCCTTTGCTGGGATCAAGTCGCCCGTAGTTCATGCAGAGATTCCTAAAAGACGAGCCGGTGTTATTGGAATCGCTTTCAAGGTTGTACTAATGGTAGTACGTCTTCAAGTGCTTTGCATTCCATGAGTTCAGAATGGGAGCGCCTGCCATGTTGGCGAGCTCATATACGCCAGGGTGGACCACCTTGGTAACTTTGTATGGTTCTTCCAAGTTAGCCCCGAGTTTCCCTGCATTCTGTTACGCGGTGTTCTGAAATACTTCGGGCAGGTCTAAGTCCCCTTCATGGAATCGTCTCTCCCTGGCGTTAGAGTTGTAGTACCGAGCGGCAGCGTTCTGGTACTTAGCTATTCTGATCAATGCCTAGTCGCATCGTTCTTTGATTAGGTCTAGCTCGTCAAGCAATAACAGGTGGTTTAGCCCTTCTTGTCCACGGAGGGGGTAACGTCGAGCCCCTTGAAATTGGACTTCGGAGGGGATGACGCATTCTGTTCCATAAACCAGGGCGAACGGTGTTTCGTTATTAGCTCGTCGCGGCGTAGTGCGATGAGACCATAATACGCCCTCAAGCTCGTCCGCCCAACGGTCCTTCTTAGCGTCCAGACGTTTCTTAAGGCCGTCAAGAATTGTCTTGTTGGCTGCCTCTGCTTGGCCGTTACCCTGGGGATATCTGGGCGTAGACTTGCTGAGCCAGATCTTCCACTTTGCGCAGAATGTTTCGAACCGGTTAGAGATGAACAGAGAGCCGTTATTCGTCACAAGCGACTGATGATGTTTCTCCACACAAAACTTTCTATGTGTTTGTCTTTTATACTAGCGTAGGCTTCAGCTTCAACCCACTTAGAGAAGTAGTCGGTCAAAACTAGCAGAAAACGCTTCTGTTTGGAGGGATGAAGCAGCCCAACAATGTCCATGGACCAACAAATAAATGGATAGGGAGATGTAATGAAAGAAAGCATCTCGGTCGGTTAGTGAATCTTCGAAGCATGACGCTGACACTTCTCACATTTTGATGCAAACTTCTCGCAATCCTGTACCATAGTAGGCCAATAGTGGCCCGGACGTTTGATTTTAATTGCTAAGGTGCGCCCTCCTGAATGGTTGCCGCAGCATCCGCTATGGACTTCTGTCATGATCTGCCTTGCCTCTTCGCCTTTGACGCAAGCAAGTAAAGGACCGGACAAGCTCCATCTGAAGACATTGCCGCCAAGTAGAGTATACCGAGAAGCCTGCGCGCGTAACTTGCGAGCTACCCACTTGTCTTCCAGTACTTCGCCGTCGTAGATGTACCCACGGATTTGATCCATCCACTTTTCGTCGCAACCATACTCGAGCTGAGCAGCGGGTGTAGGAGCTTCATCTAGATGGTACGTTGCAATCGGCAATCGTTATGGATCCAGGTATGTTTGAGTTGGTGGAGTGTTTTTGGTGGCGTCATTCATCTCGACATCGTCTTCAGCAGCGTCAGTCATCACAATATCCTCGCCATCGTTCTCTCCTCGTTCCCGAGTAACTTTCGTTTTCCTAGCAGCTTGAGATCGGGTGGTGATAGAGAGGCTTACTGATGGCAGGATACTTGGGAACTCGATGAACTCCACTAGTATAATACGCTTCAAAGCCAGGTCTGAAGTGGACGCAAGATTTGCCAAGGCGTCAGCGTTAACGTTCTCTCCTCTCGGAATTCTTGTGAGTGTGAATTTCTTAAACTGCGCAGCCAACTCTTTTGCCAATCCTAAGTAAGCCTCCATACGCTCGTATTTTATTGCGTATTCGCCACTGAATTGGTTAACTACTAACTGCGAATAAGAGAATACGCTGATTTCTTTGATGTTGAGTGCACGAGCAACACGTATCCCGGCTAGGATGGCTTCGTACTCGGCTTCGTTTTTTGATGCTTTGAAGCCGAGTTGGAAGGACTGTTCGAGGATCTCCCCAGTTAGAGATGTTAGTCGATTCCTACGCCAGAACCACTTTTAGATGAAGAGCCGTCTACATGGAGTTGCCATTCTCCAGGTAGCGTCGCTTCTTGGGACGAGCCCTCCTTTGTGATGTCTCCCTCAGGGAGTTCAATAAGAAAATCTGCTAACACTTGGGACTTAGTGCAGGATCGCCCGCGAGACTCGATGTCGTACTCGCTAAGTTCAACTTCCCATTTGGCTAGTCTGCCAGATTGACTCGGACTGTGGAGAACATAAATCAGCGGAAAAGTTCTAAGGACAACGATTGAGTGAGATTTGAAGTAGGTCTCAGCTTTCGTGCTGCCAAAACGACAGAGAGCGCAAGCTTCTCCAGCTGAGGGTACCTTGTTTCCGCATCAGTGAGTGTCTTACTGACGTAGAAGATAGGCTTCTGTATGCCTCGCTCTTCTCGTACGAGTACCGCGCTGTCGGCTGTACCAGATATTGTGATGTACATAAAGAGGGGTTCACCGGTTTCTGGTTTAGCTACGATTGGAGGAGTCGCCGGGTACTCTTTGAGCTGCTTGAAGGTGTCTTCGCATTTCTCTGTCCACTCGAACTGCTTATTTCCGAGAAGTGTATTATAGAAAGGGAGACATTTGTCGGTAGACCTTGAGATGAACCGGTTCAGTGCAGCTACTCGTCCTGTTAATCGCTAGACTTCTCGCTTATTTCTTGATGAAGCCAGGATCAGGGCGTTGATCTGCTTTGGAATTCCAAGAATTCAGTGAGTAACCAAGTATCCCAGGAATTCGCCAGAAGTAACCGCGAATCTGCACTTCGTAGGGTTCAACTTCATGTTGTGCATATTGAGTTGTCTGAAACATTCCTCCAAATACGAGACGTGGTTCTCCTCTTCTAGATATTTCACCAACATGTCGTCGATATAAACCTCCATAGTATTCCCAAGTTGGTTCTCGAACATTCTGTTCACTAGTCGCTGATATGTAGGACCTGCGTTCTTGAGGCCAAACGGCATCACCTTGTAGCAGTAGATGCCGTAGTCAGTGATGAATGCCGTTTTCTCGCGGTCGTCAGAATGCATCATGATCTGGTTGTACCTGGAGAAAGCATCCATGAAAGATAACAGCATGTTCCTAGCTGTCGCCACCACTAAGCGATCGATGTGTGGAAGCAAAAAACTGTCTTTTGGACAGGCCTTGTTCAAGTCAGTGAAAACTGTCTTTTGGACAGGCCTTGGACAGGACTGGGTTCGCAAGCCAGTCTGGTTACTAGACTTCAGCGATGGAGCCAGCGCGTAAAAGTCGTTCTACCTCGTCGTTCACTGCTTTTGCTCTCTCTGCTCCGAGCTTCCTTCGTTTCTGCTTGATTGGTTTGAAGGTCGGATCCACATTGAGTTCATGAATGACTACGTTGATGTCGATCCCAGGCATATCCTCAGCTGCCCACGCGAAAGTGTTGATATTCTTCTTGAGGAAAGATATAAGCTCGTCTTTGATTTTTGCGTCTAAATTAGCTCCGATTTCGACGCAACGCTCCGGATGATCATCGTCAATGTTTCCTTAGCCCACTGGTTTGCAGAGTGGTCGTTTTTCCTCTTCACGGTCATCTGTAATGTGTAGTTAGTATATGACGTTGGACAGACCTTTCACCTCTTCACGGTTGGCTTTCATTCTCTTCGTTCAACTATGAGTAGAGGAGTCGTCTTTAGTATCAGGGTTGCGCAGCTTATGTTCGGCCATAAAGCACATTCTGGACTCCTTCTGGTTCCCCCATATAGTTTTTAGGCCTACGTTGATGGAACGGCACGCATCAAATTGAGCCACGGTGTTCCCATGATCATATTGTAGTTTGCAGGATGATCAGACACTGAGAAGTCGACCATTTTCTTCACATTGCCAGCCTGAACAAGTAAGAAAATTGTCCATATTGTCATAGTCGTTTCCCCTGAGAAGCATGTGATTGGCCTAGCTGCCCTTTGATTTCCGCTAAGTCGACGTTCATCCGCTCCAACGTATTTTTAAAGATGACGTCGATGGAACTCCCCGTATCAATCAGTACGCGTGCAATGTTAAAGTCGTAGACTGTTAGGTTGATCACTAGGGGGTCGTTGTGAGGACGATCGATTCCTTCGGTGTCCTGCTCCTCGAAAGTGATTGGGAGTAAAGGGTCTGTTGCATGTTTTACTGGTGCAGAGAGGTTCACACTGACCTCGGCGCACCGCTGGTACGCTTCAATTGCAGAGACGTTGTCAGCGCAGTACTGCGATCCTCCCATTATCATATTGAGAACACGCTGGGAACCATGGTTTTCAGGATTGTTATCTCGGCGCGGACGCTTGGGGTTCTCTCCGCCTTCAATCGCCAGTGGTTTCTCCGCGGCAGGAGCCTTTGCTTCTTCTATTTTAAAATCAGATAGGTTGAAATCGCCTTTTAGGTCTCCGGCTGCCAATCTTGTGGCTAGTAGACGTCCCAGTTTGCGCCACCTCGCGGTAGTATACCCAGCTGCCTTATGGAAATCACAGTACAGCTTCTCCTCATAATTGATTTGGTCCCTGGTCTAGCTGTTGTTCCAGGTCCCTCTGCCACGTCCGCGGCCGAGTCCTCGGCAACGACCATATCCTGATGACTCCATCTAGTAGTTGTGAGCTTCAGTAAATCCTCATTCGTGCCGAACGAAGCCAGTATTGTTCTTCTTTTGTGTGGGGGCGGCTGATTTGTTCGTCTGCTTTATCTTTGAAGTTTTTTTGCGTTCTCGCTAGAATTGCATCCTCGACTCTGATGTAGTCGGCAGAGCGGTGGAGAGCATCCTGGATAGTAGTTGGTTTATGTACCATAGACTCCTGCCAGACAGCTAAAGGGCATCAGAGCGCTTCTTTCAAAGCTGCCAGGGCGGATTCGCTGGTCACCCCTTCTACCTTTGAAAGCATAGTCCTCAATCTCTTCATGAAGTCTCCTAAACTTTCGCTCTTGCCTTGTTTCGTAGTCCACAGTCCTCCGTCGTAGACCCTATGTAATGAGTTACGAACATATCTGAAAGCTGGTAGAACCTGTGGATGGAGTTCTTCTTCTGTCGGTAGAACCATTGGAGCGCAGGCCCCTTTAAGCTCTCTATGAACATCTTGCAATAGCTGGCATCCTTCTCATGTTCCCTGAAGTTTGCTCTTCCCATGGCAACTTCGAAGGCTAAGAGGTGGTTTTTTGGATCGGTGGTTCCCTCATAGGGCGGAAGCTTGATTCTTCCAGGGTCAGAGATTTTTGTTCTCGAGATGCGTTCAGCAAACGGTGTGTTGCGTTGTTGACATCCGGTGCCTTTCCGGCGGTATGGTACATCTGTGACTTCATGCTGGAGAACGTTTGCTCCATCTGTGCTCGCATCTCGGCCATCTCGGCATTTTGTGCTTCGAGTAGCGCCCTACGTTCTCGGTCTAACTTAGATGGTTCGGCCTCGAAGGAGTCCTCCTCTTCTTCAGCGAGGTGTCAGACGTACTCTGCATCTGCCTCTTCTTGGTTACGCGGTAGAGTCCTTCTCGTTAGTGCAATGCGATCAGCCGTTTCGCGAGCGTTGTCGCCTACTTCTTGTGCGCGAGCGCTTTCTCGTGACGGTGAAGGATTTTTGTTTCTCCGGACGTTGACGTGATTGGGGGTCTTGTCTCCAGTCCGCAGTGTTGGCGGCGGTGGTGTCTCCTCGGGTTCTTTGCTTAGTGCGCGGGGTTGAGAAGCGGAGGGTATGAGGTTTGAATTGTGGAATCGATAGCCGTGGCCTTGTGGTCCTTCTACAAGCGAGGAGCGTCTCGAACATCTTCTTAACATCGGTTAAGGGATCCGGGTTTGCAGTAGGGTTTGTGATAGCGTCCTCCTCTTCAGGGTTATCTCTGCGCGGCGAAGACTCGTTTTCTTTTCCAGCTTCGCTGACCATCTTCGTGGATCTGATGCGTAACGTGGTTTCGGGTTGTGTCAGAAAGTCTCTTTTCCCCTTGGTCGGCGCCAATTGTGAGTGCTAGAACCTACAAAATAAACTTGTCAAGGGTTTTAAGAAGGACAGAGAATTCTAGGTGAAAACACGTAAATAAAGATGAAAGATGAAGTAGTTCTATATTGCTATTTGCGTATAAGCGTATGTGAATTAAATTGCGGATGCCCTTGAATGAGGCGTACAAGATATATTTATACAAGTCTTAAGTCGGCTAGGCCTATTTCTAAAAGATAAGGAAGATTTCCTAATTCTTTGGGATTTCCTTCCTGCGTAGTCGGCGGCTGCTTAGGGGTTTGTCCTCGTCGTCTTCATGGGCTTGGATCTTCTGAGCTCGGCCCAATAAACTTAAGTGGGACAACTCTGACTGGCAGTGGAGAGCTGTAGTCGTCGTCCTAGTAAGAAGACAGAGCTCGTCCCTGCGAACGAGCAGTGCTTGTCCTAGTAAACGGAGGTCGTCCCAGTGACCTGTGCGTCTACCTTTGACAGTTAGCCATTTTCTTGATAATCTCAGGTGGGGTGAGATTTGACCCCAACAATATGTTAAACGTCCTCGAAAATCCGGGCATACAGTTCTGAGAGTAAACCCGAGAAATCGTGTTCAAAGATTACAAAATGAGGGGGTCATTTTGTAACAAACAACTGACAAATATTGCTGAAGAAGTAATTATCGATACTTTAATCGACAATACCCGTCGTTCTGAACAAATTGAAGAAGATGTTGCAGACGCTGAACTCGATGATGAATTTCTTTGTAATTTATCATCTTCAGATGAGGATGAAAGAGGATGATGAAGATGCGGAGGATTCAGAGGATGAGGATGAAGAGGAAAGTTTTATTTAATATATTTGTGTGATTTTTAATATATGCATGTAATTTAAAAAACTTTATGAATATTTAATTCTGAATAAATATATTTATATAACATTTATTCTACATAGAAAACAATTAACAACAATAGCTTAGTGGTAAAGTGTCATGTCTGTTGGGGTCGGATTTCACTCGCTGAACTTCGGTGTTCAATGTTATGATAGACAACGAGCATACTTTGACAAGCAGAGATGATATGGCCTCTAAGTCATTTCCCCTACAAGAAGATGACTTCAAAGCTATTTTCACCCCAGGAGAAGTCATGAATGCAGCGTCGGAGAGATCACGGAACCAACAGGAGGCGCTGCAGAGGCCAAAAGTGCATGGCACCGATGTCACTGAGCAGTGACACTGATGTCAGGCAGTGACAACGATGTCACTGCCAAGTGACACCGATGTGCCTGGCCTCATCGTTGTCCAGGCAGCTGCCATGGTGCCAAGGCAGTTGCCATCGGTTTCAGGTGCTTCGTTGCCCGTCAGAACAACAACGAAGGCTCCAAAAGGTTCCCCGCGTCAAAGCCCAGCAAAGAAGCCCACATAGGCACAACCGACATAGGGAAAAAGGCAATCCGCGAAGGTTTAGGAAAGTTGACATTATCTTTAGGAAAAGGCTTAGCCGACTTATGAGGCTATATATATCAATGTACAAGCCCTAGTAAAAGGCATTCGCAACTTTATTCACAAAAGCAATACAAAGCAATTATAAATCCTATTTTCTCTTTGCTCATCATTGTTAATAGCTTTATCTTCATAAATCTCTGCTTCCTCTCGAAACCCTTACAAATCTAATTGTGCAATTTTTGGCATCCACAATATGGCGCCGACTAAGGGGAACTAGAGAGTTTCTTACACAAAAAAGCTATGTTACATACCAAATAGAAGATGGTAAGTGGCGAAGAAAACACGTCTCGAAGAGACAACCATCAGAAAGAACCTTATGTCGGAGCTACTGCTACCAAAGCCGCTGCTCAAGGCGATATAACAGAGGTGAAGAAGATGCTAAAAACCTTCCTCACAGAATAGAAGAAGCAAGCCAAGATCAACGAGGTAACTTCAAAAGAACTGAGAGCGCTTTCGCGAAGAAAGCTCGGAAGACCCGACACAGCCAGACTTAGGACGCGCGTCGACCCTCAACACTTGACTTCTCGGCGCCTCGTACCAATCGGGAAAACCCAGAGGATCTACCACCACCACCGCTGCGTCGAGAATCGGACAAGTCCCCTGAACGCGTCGTGGATATCTCCAACGGAGATGAACCAGCTCCCACGAAGCGTGCACGAGCGGAAGGTGCAGAAGGCAGTCGACAAGAACCACGTGCCTCCGACACTCAAAGCGCGTCAAGCTCTTCCAAGACTGAGGTTGTGAAAGACATCTCGGAGTATACCAACTACTCTAGCGAAGAGCGGTACAAGAAGGAGCAAGAGCGTAGAGCGTTCAAACGAGCTTACGCTGCAGAACTTGCTGCCGTAAAGGCTTAGATGGAGCGAGTAACCTCTGATCTGAAGCGTAACCAATCGCAGATACACCACGGAACAAGGAAGGCTTCTGCCATCGCGCAGGTACTGGAAAAGGCAAGGAACACATTTTTTGACGAACAAATCGCGAGGACAAAAATCTCCGATCCTGGAAGAATCAAATTACCAGTTTACGAAGGAACTACAGACCCTTCGGACCATCTGATGGAATTCGAAGTGGCCTTGGGGAGAGCAAACTTCAAGGAATCCGAAAAAGACATCGTCTACTGCAAACTGTTCGTGGAAAGCCTCAAGGAGCCTGCCCTACAATGGTTCTACAAGCTGGAGAAGAATTCGATTCACACTTTCCTCCAGCTCTCCGAGTTGTTTGTACAGCATTACAACATCTTCATGGAACGGGAAATCTACGATTCTGAACTATGGAACAACAAGTACGGTGAGAGCAATAGTCTTCGGTCTTTCATGACAAGGTTGAAGAACACGTTGTCAAAGGTTGAAGGTATCAGCAACAAATTAGCCCTAGAGGCCTTGTGAGGAGCACTTCGGTGTCCATCTCCATTCGGGCAAGAGATGAGTCTCAACACGCCAATAACAATCCAAGACCCTCTCCACCGTGCTACTGAATTTGCTCGAACAGAGGAGGAAGTCCGAGCTAGGAAAGGCGGAAAAACCAAACAAGTAAGCGAACCAGCCCAGGTCACTGTACCAAAGACGAGCAATCCCGCTTACGTCCAATACGAAGGAGGATCCAGAGGAGCTCAGAACTATCAAGTGGAGTCATCGGGTCGCGGACGTGGAAGAGGCCGTGGGCGCGGTCGCGGCAAAGGAACCTAGAACAACACCTGGACCAGAAAGTCAAAGGACTATGCCGAGAAGTTGTATAGTGATTTCCACAAAGCAAGTGGACACTCCACCGCATGGTGTCACGAGTTAGGGCGACAGCTCATAGCCAAACTCACATAGGGCACCTTGAAGGGCAACAACAGCTTGTCAGACTTCAAGCCAGTGGAGAAAGCTCCTGCTGACACCGAACAACAAGTGGATATTCCCAGACGCCGACGTCGCGATGATGACATTGAAAACGAAGACCATCATGAAAGTATCAACATGATAATGGGAGGCTCGCAGTACTGTGCAGACAACGAGACTGCGATCGAAGCTTACCAACGTCGCGTTGACGTATGCGCAAACATATCAGCACCTGCAAAGCCAAGGCTTTCCAGCGACCCCATCACCTTCGACGAACGAGATACTGAGGGTTTCGATCAACCACACAACGATCCCCTGGTAATCAACTTGACTATTTATGACTTCAACGTCGCTCGCGTTCTTATTGATACATGAAGCTCGGTCGATGTCATCTTCAAGAAAATAGTTGAGCGAATGAAGATTGATCTATCCACAATCAAAGGGAGGCCTAAACCCATAACAGGCTTCTCTGGCGAGACAACGATGACGATGGGAACAGCTTGCCTTCCCTTCCAAGCTGGCAACGTTAAGAAGATGGTCGAATTCACAGTCTCCGATCATCTAGCAATCTACAACATGATCATGGGAACTCCTTGGCTCAATCAGATGAGAGCTGTGCCTTCAACATACCACTTATGCCTCAAATTCCCAACACCCATCGGTAAAAAAACGATATGGGGAAACCAGAAGGATTCCCGTACGTGTTTTATGGCCGAGCATAAGCTGCGAAACATCGAGAAAAATAAGGACGACTCTGAGCCTCAAGAATCACAAAAAAGAGCGAGAACCAGCTCTGAGCAGGTCAAGAACCTGACCGACCTCTTATAGAATTTCCAGATTGCAGAAGGTCGTGTAGAAGAAGAGAGAGCCACCTGCGAACATGTAATGTCTGTATGCATTGACGAGCAACATCCCAAAATATGTGTAGAGATCGGAGCCACGCTTGATGAAACACATAAGAAGGAGCTAGTGGCTTTCCTCTAGAAGAACATTAACACTTTCGCCTGGACAGCAGAAGACATGCCTTGGATAGACATCAGTGTCTCCAGCCACGAGCTCAACGTTGATCTGACTTTCAAACCAATAAAACAAAAAAGGAGGAAGCTCGGTCCTGATTGAGCAAAGGCAGTAAATGACGAAGTCGAAAGGCTTCTACGCGTCAGATCAATCACCAAAGTCAAGTACCCCGATTGGCTCGCCAACCCAGTCGTGGTAAAAAAGAAGAATGTGAAGTGGCGTGTCTGCATGGATTTCATGGATATGAACAAAGTGTTCCCAAAAGACAGCTTCCCTCTGCCTCACATCAACCGCTTAGTAGAAGCAATAGCAGGGAATAAACTCTTAACGTTCATGGATGCCTTCTCAGGCTACAACCAGATTATAATGAACCCTAAAGATAGAGAGAAGATCACCTTCATCACAGACCGTGGTATCTACTGTTACAAGGTGATGCCCTTCGGCCTAAAAAATGCTAGAGCAACATATCAAAGACTCGTGAACAGGATGTGTATATAGACGACATGCTCGTAAAATCTCTTGAGGAGGAGGACCACATCTCCCACCTGGAAGCGTGCTTCAACTAGCCGAACCTTCACAACATGAAACTAAACCCAACGAAGTGCAGATTTACGGTAACCTCCGGGCAATTCCTGGAATACTTGGTCACTCATCGCGGCATCGAAGCTAATCCAACGCAGATTGACGCACTGATCCGGATGGCATCTCCAAGAAACAAGCGTGAAGTACAGAGATTGACTGGACGAGTGGTTGCCCTCAACCGGTTCATCTCACGATCAAGTGATAAGTGTCTACCTTTCTACAACACGCTGCGAGGAAACAAACAGTTCGAATGGTCAAACAAGTGTAAAGATGCTTTCAGGCAGCTCAAGGAGTATTTGGCAACACCGCCTATCCTTGCTAAAACAGTAACTAGAGAACCTCTCTTCCTCTACATCGCTGTTTCCGAAACAGCTGTCAGTGTTGTGTTAGTACATGAAGAACGAGGCGAGCAAAAGCCTATCTTCTATGTTAGCAAGACCCTCACCGACGCTGAAACAAGATATCCTCAGCTGGAGAAGCTAGCACTTTCCGTCGTCATGGCATCACGAAAGCTAAGGCCTTACTTTGAATCTCATACCATCGTAATTCTCAGCACCTTCCCTTTACGTTCGGTCTTGCATAGTCCAAGTCAATCTGGCTGGTTGGCCAAGTGGGCTGTAGAACTCAGCGGGTATGACATCGAATATAAAGGGCGAACGTGTAACAAGTCACAAGTGTTGGCAGACTTCCTTATCGAACTCCCAGAGGATCATACCCCAAAGGAGGTTTGACCAGGGATCTGGGAACTACACGTCGACGACTCATCTTCCAAAAATGGGTCTGGAACAGGGATACGCTTAGCATCACCTACAGGCGAGATCCTCGAACAATCGTTCCGTTTAGGCTTCAAAGCCTCCAACAACGAAGTAGAATATGAAGCTGTGATCGCTGGTATGCGACTCGCTCAAGGACTAAACGTCGAGCACGTTCACGCATTATGCGATTCAGAACTAGCTACTAGCCAGTTCAGCGGCGAGTATTCAACGAAAGACGATCGGATGGAAGCCTATTTAAAGATAGTCAAGGACCATGCCTTGACATTCAAAGAGTTCACACTTCCACAAATTCCCCGAGGTGAAAATGTTGATGCCGACGCCTTAGCAAACCTTGCCTCCGCTTCAGCTCTGCCAAAAGATCTAGCTTTGAAACGGGTTATCCCCGTGGAGTTCATCGAATTGACAAGCATCCAACAAGATATGACGCTCGCTATCTCAACACAATCACAGGCTGCTAAGCAAGCCAAAGCCATTGCTGAAACAGGAGTCAAAGACGTCGAGATGACACAAGCTGTTGCAGACACAGAGCCTGCGCCTTTGACAACGACGCCAACAACCGACGGTGATGTCACCGATGCTGATGTCACCGAGGCCGAGGTCCCCGATAATCTGGGGCAGCCCGAAGGCCTCTCGTCACTGAACATTCCGCTTGAGCCTAAAGGCAAAGACACTTCCATCCCCATGGACACGGATGAAGGACCCGAGTACGGTTGCGATAAACCTTGGATAGATCAAATTCGTGCTTACATCGTCAATGGAGAGCTTCCTAACAACAAGTGGGCAGCCCGCAAGGTATAGAAGCAAGCCGCTCGGTATGTCCTATTTGACGGTAAAATCTACAGGTGGGGATTCTCCGGTACTCTGCTCACCTGCGTAGAAGGACAAGAGGCCAGACAAGTCATGGAGGAAGTACACAGCGGGTCTTGTGGCAATCACTCAGGAGGCAAAGCCTTAGCAATCAAGATCAAGCGACATGGCCACTTCTGGCCTATTATCGTGAATGACTGCGTTAAGTTTTCAGCCAAGTACGAAAGGTGTCAACGACATGCTCCAAAGATTCATCAACCAACAGAGACGTTTTCCTCTGTCACATATCCTTATCCATTCATGAGATGGGCCATGGACATCGTTGGATCCCTCACGCTTCAAAACAGAAGCGCTTCTTACTTGTTCTGACAAATTATTTTTCGAAGTGGGTAGAAGCTAAAGCTTACGCAAGTATCAAAGACGCCCAAGTTAAAAGTTTCGTCTAGAAAAACATCATATGCCGTCACGGAATTCCATACAAAATTGTTACAGACAACGGTTCCTAGTTCATCTCCAACAGATTCAAGACCTTATGTGCGAAGTGGAAGATTCGACTTAGCAAGTCTACTCCTCGTTATCCTCAAGGTAATGGTCAGGCAGAAGCAATCAACAAGACAATTCTCGATGGCCTCAAGAAACGCTTAGATACGAAGAAGGGACGTTGGGCACACGAACTAGAAGGCGTTTTATGGTCCCACCGCACCACTCCTCGGCGTGCAACAGGTGAAACTCCTTTCGCACTTGTCTATGGCACTGAATGTGTCATAATTTCTAAAGTTACTTCTCCAGGGTCACGACGTCGTCTCTTACCGGAACACAAAGATCTCAACGATTTGCTCGTCTTCGATGAATTGAACTTCCTTAACGAAAGGCGCGATCAAGCACTCATCAGGATAGCCAACTATAAAAACGCAGCCGCACGCTACTACAACTCCAGAGTTCGAAAAAGACATTTCCGTGAAGGCGACTTGGTCTTGCATGAAGTCTTCCAGAATACAGTAGAGCGGAACGCAGGCAAACTTGGAGCTAACTGGGAAGGACCTTACAGAGTCATCACTGTGGTCCGTCCCGGCGTCTATGAGCTCGCCACCATGGCTGGCACGCCAATACTCCATTCATGGAATGCGAAGCACTTGAAGAGGTACTATCATTAGTCCTCTTCTAAGGTTTTACCTTGAACTACGAGACAACTTGATCCCTGCAAAGGGTACGTAGGCAGCTTGTCTCTGGACGAGTTCAGTTGCCCTCCTCCGTCAAAAAGGGGGGGGAGTAAGTGCTTTAACGAACTACGGAGCAACTTGATCCCTGCAAAGGGTATGTAGGCAGCTTGTCTCCGGACGAGTTCAGTTGCCCTCCTCCGTAAGAAAGGGGGGGGAGTGGGGTATGTATACTCGTATACTCCCATATTTTATCAAGCTCTTTGCTTCAGACGACAAACACTTGACACAAGTCTCATAGACTTCATCAGTTACATCCTTTATGAATTTTTTCAAAACCTTTTTTCGAGCAAGGTTCGTCAATTACATCTTTTATGGATCATTCAAAAATCCTTCTTCAGGCAAGTTCAATCCACAGTCGTTGTTGCTGGCCACAGTAACAATGTGTGAACCTGAACACAATAACATCCATCATCGAATCCTAAGCGGGCTATATAAATTCTGATGTTCAGTTCCTGGGCTTTCGACTCCGGCTATTCATTCAAGCATTTTAATGTTTCAGCTTCAAGGCTTTTTGACTCTGGCTGTTCATTCACGAACCCAACAGCACCTTTGGTAAAAAGCATCTGCTAATGATTACTTAGGTTTATACACCGAATATTCATTCTGAAAACCCAACAACACGTTGGTCAAGTCAACAGACGTGTTCAGAAAGCACCGCCATTCTAGAAAACCAAACAACAACGTTGGTAAAAGCGGAAACCCAACAACCAACTCTGGTAGGAAAGGAGCGAAAACGCACTTGCGATTTTGTTACCCTACAATCATAAACCCAACAACAACATTGGTACAAATAGCCAAAGACGTTTCTAGTATAAACGACCTCCAGCCTGTATTAAAGACTTGATCAAAGCAAGAATCGTGATTTGACAAAGAAAGAGAGGCGAGGAAATAAAACCGCATTCGTTATCATCTTACATTTGCTACAATGCAAGGTAAAAAATCATAGCGTGGATACAAACCATCCAACGCTATCTCCAAAGGTCATGAGTAATCACGTGCGAAAATCATAAAGTCATAGACAAAAGTCATAAAATTGGGTAAGTCTGAAACAAGAGAAAGGAAAGACGATCAGTCCTCAGCATCCACGTCGTTGTCTGTCACCTCGATGTCGTCCTCGTCTGTCACCTAGACGTTGTCATCGACAGCAACGCCGGCCTCAGCAGCGCTAGCAGAAACCACATGAATTTCAAATACTCTCTGGACACTATCAAGTAGATCCGCAAATACATCGTGAGCATCGTAGATCAGATGACGCCGCTCGAGCAACGCCTTAACATCAGTCGGGAGGTCTGATGGCTCCAATCCCTGAAGAAGGCCAATGAACTCCAAGTTCGCATCAATCTCATCGAGGTTCAACATGTCGTTTTGGACCTTCCCGCCATTCTCTGCAAGTAACCCAGCAACCTCGCTAATTCGCTCCACAAAACCGCGAGCCATCTCGTCTCTGGCCTTAGCAACGGCTTCACCAATCCTAGTGCGCTGAAGATCACTAGCAGAGCTAAGCTCACCCCTCAGCTGAACTATCTCACCCTCGGCCTTGGTACACCTAGACTTAAGCTTCGTCAACTTATCATCACAGTCCTTTCTGACCTTCTGCACAGAGAGAGCGTCGCGCTCAAGAACCTCGTTCCGCTCGGCGAACTCATCCAGCCTCGACTGCATAATGGCATTGGCCTCCTTGGCCGCGCCAAGCTTGCTATCCCTAGAGTGAACATCCTCATCATAATCACGAACCATACGGTCAAAGAAGAGGGAAAGCTGCAACAAAACAAAATATGATATAAAAACATGCTAAGGCATAAAGAATGCTAAAAGAAAGAGTGCTAAGGGAAAGAGTCAAACTTCAGAGGCTTTTGACTTCACCGCCGAGTAAGCTTCATCTTGAAGCAGCCCACCAACGAAAGACGCAGCAACATGGTTCGCTGAAGTCTCTCTGCCAACAACTGCTGCAGGGTATGTGCCAACTCTCTGCCTCTTCGAAGGGGTCTCGCGGTCGACGCCCTTTCCTTTACCACTAGAGATGCGGGCTCTCTCCGCTAACAGCCAACAAAACTCCGCAAGCTCGCCTGAACAAGGAGGAGGAAGAAGGGTCTTCGGCACCAAAGGCCATGAAGACCTCGCTCGCAGCGACAGAGCTGTCGAGGTCGAGGTCATCGGTGACACCGCCCTCGGTGTGTTGGTACCCGATGACTAGGGCTGGGCATAAAAACCGGTACCGATAAACCGAACCGGAACCGACCCGGTAAACCGGTAGGATATTGGAATCGGTAATGGCTATATTATCCAATGGTTATGGAGAATTATTGCAATCGGTCTCGGATCGGTATCGGTTAATACCGAAAACCCGGTTGGTTTTTAAGTGATCCGAGTACAAAGTCTCTTATACACTTAGAGGTTTCATATTTCCTTAGTATGCTCGAAGAAAACTCTTCTTCCTCAAGGATTTCCATTCGCGAATCTCTTAACTTCCCATATATTTGCTAATTTGATTTGATTCTCAAATATTTCTGAAGATTTGAAGGAGCTGATTTCGTGATTTGATTCACATATGCCTACTATATATATATTTGAAGATGGGAAGCCCTAATTACAAAGCTACAGCCTTCAGACTTCAATCACAACGCTCACCACTGTGCAGCGCAGACTCGTCGAGAAGCTTACCGAATTCGAAGGTATGTCTCTGAATCTCTAATTTATAATTCAATTAGAAGGCTAGAAGCTTTAGGATTTGGGAATATATAATCACAAGTACGTTTACGCCTTCTAATTTTTTTAATATTTTGATTACTTAACTGTTTTAGATTCTTAAAAGTTTGATTTTTATTGTTGTGTAACTTGTGTTGATTGATCCAAACAAACGTTCATTCTTGTTCATCTCTTTGATATGTATGGGTGTGTTTTGATTTGAGTTTTATGATTCAAGTTTGGTGGATTTCATATTTAAATGTAGTTTGATTTGTTCATCTCTTTGATATTCTTGTTTGTTCCGGCTAAGTTTAGTATGTTATATTTAGTTTCCATTATAAGATTGTTTTGTTTTGTGAGAATTGAAAAATTGCTTGCGGATATACTACTACAAGATGTCTTATGAGAGGTAATTTTCTTGCATTTGAACTCTCTTTCCGATTTCCTCTACGTTTTCGATTTCTAACATGATGTTTTTTCGTTTTTCTTTAGAGTGAACCTGAATTCAACTTTCAAAGACTAGAGTGAGAGAAGCAGAGTTCCATGAAGAACTTGTTACATTGCTTCATTTACTTTGAGACTTTCGCAGTTTGCTTTTGGCTTTTGGTTTTTACTTTTGCTTTGAATTGAGAGTTTAAGACTTTGTTTTCAGTTTCTAAGACTTTGTTGGCTTTATTGTTCTGGTTTTAATACTTGTTGTTGATGTGACTTTTGAGACTTTGATTCGCTATTAGTAATTGTTTTCTTAGTTTATAGCTTATTTGACTTTATGTCCGAAGAGATGTAAGAACAAGAACAGAACATGACAGGTTTAAAGCTTATCTAAGCTTAGTAGTTAGTACAATAGTACATATAAGCAGTAGTCGTAACTCATAAACTCATAATTTTCTTGCATTTCGGTTATTTCGGTCGGTCTCGGTCCAACTGGGTATTAACCGTAACCGACCCGGTATGCAGTCGGTAGTCATGTGGGTATAAGGCACACAATTCATACATACCCGGAACCGATCGGTATATACCCGGAACCGACCGGTATACCCGGTTGCCCACCCCTACCGATGACCCCTTGGCCTTCGCTGCTGCCTCAAGTGCAGCCTGCTCACGAGAAGACACCCTCGCCTTGCCTCGTCCAAGAATCTTCCCCGGTTGAACGACTTCCTCCAATTGCCATTCCCAGAGGAAAGCTCGACATGCATAGCGGTAACGAACTCCTTCGAGACTTCAGGCAATGATGGCTTCATTGCGAAAGACAATAATTCAAGATTTAGTATATAACAAGGCAAAAGAAAAACAACCAAAAAAAATCACTAAGTGTTGGTTACCTCTTCTTTCCCATCTCGTATTGACGAGGTCAATGCAGTCCGCCTCGACAGCCTTCTCAGAAATCTCAACAAAGAAGAAACGATCCTCGAAGTGGTCATCCTTGCTCGGGAACCCATCAATGAGTGCCATCCCAGTTGCATTACTAACAGTATGCTTGACCTCTTCACTTCGACCACGAACTCTAAAATCTGTCAGGTAAGACTAGTGCTCGGTGCTGATGACAACACCACACTCTCTGCTCAACACGTATATACCGAGGAGATGTCTAATGCCCCTGGGATTAATCTGAGCAAGGCAGACGCCATGTACCGCTAGAAAGCGCATGAGGAAACGGGGAAGTGGAAACCAAAGCAGGCACTGGTCAAAGTAGTTCTTGAACAGAGTCATGTATCCTAAAGGCGGGGCGTCAGCTCTATCAACTAGACTTGGAGCAACTAACACGATCTCCTCTAAGATACCACACTTCCTCCGAAGACGCTGCAAAGACTTCGCATCTGAAAGGGAAGACCCAGGAGGGTTAGGTCGGACCTTCACCTTCGCCTTCTTCTTAGCCTTCTTAGCTTTCTTCATTTGCTCAACCTCGACAAATATATCCTCGTCACTGCTCGAAGCTCGCGAGTCAAACGAAGAAGAAAAAGATGAAACCTCGGCAGAACCTGAAGGTAGCCCCGGGTCTTCCTCCGGTGCAAAGGATACACCCTCGAACTCATCGGAATGAAAGATCCGCGACACCGGATCATCTCCGAACCTCCCAAGGGACCTCGGGTCATTAAGCTCGTCGGGCCTGTCGGGGTCAAATGCAAGTTGAGTCGTCCGAACGCAAGTTTTCGGGAACGTCGGGTCCAAATCCACATTGGGGATATAACGGGACCCCTCTTCACTCGGTGCATCGGTGCGGCTAATCAGGTCATCGGTACGCCAAGGCGTTTCCGAGTTGACCAAGGACCTCGGGTTGTCAACAACCCTCGAAGACCCCGCATCACCAACTAGGGTCCTCAACGTCGGCTCAACACCCTCACCACCGATAGACCCCTTGGGTACAGAGACATAACACCTCGGCGTAGCGCCGATGTCATGACAACGAGTGTCCAGCAAGGAGTCGTTGGCTCTTCGGGATTTTGGATCTTCGACGACGAGAACCACATTGGCGTTGCATGGCTCTCCCGCGATGAGGCCAGCTCCGTCAGTTTCGCGTGGATCGAAACCAAACTCGCCGGTCGAATCGTTTCCCATCAAATCCACAAACAACAACTTCACCTACACAAATCCAAGAACAAAGATCAAAATCCAAGAGGTTTCAACAATTAATCAACACTCAAAGCTTGTTCATCAACAACAAGAGTTTGATCAAAGAACAAGATCAAGATCCAACAATTCGCAAAGCTTGTTCATCTTCAAGAATCAAAGGGACCTCTTGATATTCTTAAAACAAATTCAAGATCTAATATAAGGGATGTCCTACAATCTACATAACCCAAAGCTAATCAATCAAAGCTTATGACAAGAGTTTGTTCTTCAAAGAGAAACCAAGATCTACAAAGCTTGGAAAATCTAGAGACTCTTTGGAAGAGATTGATAAAGGGAACTCACCAAGAACTCAAGCAAAGCACGACGGTGGTGAACGAAAAATCTCGCTGGAGGTCGGAAAAACCAGTAAAAATGGAGAAGAAGAAGAATGAAAACCCTAGTAAAAAAAATTGTGTGGAGGAAAAAGGAAGAGAATGGAAAGAAAAAAAAAAATCTTATCCTTTCAAAAAAGTGAAAAGGCTTATCTTCCTCTCAGCGGGTCCTAAAATCTCCAGAGACATTATCATTCTCGGAATTTATTTTCCCGTTGCAAAAGACGTCATTGACACCAACAAACGCAACGCGGAGTCTTAAAATCTCCAGAGAAAAAAAAAAATTATGCAAGTTTGAACAACAAACTTCGACACCCAATGGTCCTTAAACTCGATACTATTATCACTAACACTACCGAGCTGGGGGGCTAACTGTTAGGGTCGGATTTCACCCGTTGAACTTTGGTGTTCAAAGTTATGATAGACAACGAGCATACTTTGACAAGCAGAGATGATATGGCCCCTAAGTCATTTCCCCTACAAGAAGATGAAGACTTCTTGAATTTCCTAAGTCCCCTTTACTTAACAAGGGAACCTTCAAAGCTATCTTCACCCCAGGAGAAGTCATGAATGCAGCGTCAGAGAGATCACGGAGCCAACAGGAGGCGTTGCAGAGGCCAAAACTGCCTGGCACCGATGTCACTGAGCAGTGTCACCGATGTCAGGCAGTGACACCGATGTGCCTGGCCTCATCAGTGTCCAGGCAGCTGCCATCGGTGCCAAGGCAGTTGCCATCGGTTTTAGGTGCTTCGTCGCCAGTCAGAACAACAACGAAGCCCACATAGGAACAACCGACATAGGGGAAAAAGGCAATCCGCGAAGGTTTAGGAAAGTTGACATTATCTTTAGGAAAAGGCTTAGCCGACGTAGGAGGCTATATATATCAATGTACAAGCCCTGGTAAAAGGCATTCGCAACTTTATTCACAAAAGCAATACAAAGTAATTACAAACCCTATTTTCTCTTTGCTCATCATTGTCATAGCTTATCTTCAAAAATCTCTACTTCCTCTTGGAAGCCTTACAAATCTAATTGTGCGATTTCCGGCATCCACAATGTCCAATAACATAGAGGGCATGGGTTCGAACCACCATCCTTACGGGTGGTTTTGACAACTTAATTTATGAATATTTAATTTCCATTATATATAACATCTATTGTACCAATAAATCGATTAACAATAATAGCTCAATGGGTAAATTGTCATATCCAATATCATACATGTCTTGTGTTCAATCAACCGTCAATACGTTTTTTTACCTAATTCCACAAAGCGTCACTAAACAGTAGCAAATTAGCAACAGTTTTGTGACTGAATTGTGACTACACCAAAATTAGTTACTACTTTGTTACCACTTTATAACGAATCCAAACAATGTTGAATATATTTGCCAAAATTACTATACAACTTAACCTAAAACTAATCAGAACATTAATTTTGAAAAATAAAATACGAATTATGCAGTAAGCATGATGTCTAACATGTTTTCTTAGTGATATCAACAAAATAGTTACAAAGTAGTAGCAATTTAACAACTCTTCTAGAAAGTAGTCACAAATATGTGACAATTTTGTTACTGTTTACTTTTGACTTTTTAAAATTGTACCAAATGATTATTGTAAATAGGTTAGTTGTAAGTATATATTGAGATTGAACTTATATCTAGTGTACTATGATATATAAGATCTAAAAAACCATGAAACAAATTTCATAAAATCAAACCTATCTATTATTTCAAATTCACAAAACATTTTACTTATAAACACAAATAAGTTTAAACAATGAATTAATTTGTGTAAGTGTGGTTTTACAAAATTATCTTATTTAGTATTATTAAATAAGCATAGACTTACCAAAATTTCATAATATTTATTTAGGAACCAAATATATCCATTTTAGGGTATAAATACAAATTTGGTACGGTTTTCTCACTATCTGCTTCACCAAATAGGCGGGCTTTTTGGAAACTTTTGGGCCTTTTGAGCGCCAATTAATTCCCCCTAAATTTTGTTGCGACTGGTTTCTTACTCTTTAGCGACTACTATTTGCTAAATAAAAATAAATCTATTTATTTGGCCCCAAATCAGATACAAACCTTAATTCATTTTTATCTCTCTCGAAACCTCTTTCTTCTCAATCAACCAATATAATCCAGAGATTGAGATACAAACCCTAGTTGTCGTTCTTCTTGTTCATCTCTCTTGCTCTATCGATTCGATTTCAGAGCTCTTTGTCTCTCTCAATCGATTCGTGTTTGATCTCTCTGTCTATCTTTCATCACTCTCTATCTCCATGGCTGGCAACGGAAAAGCTAGTTAAAGTCGACTGGGTAAGAACGGCGGTCTGAGTAAACCAACCGGAGAAGTTGGTTTGACTGCAGGCGGAGGTCAACGAGTCAACAACGGCGGTCTGAGTAAACAAACCGGTGGAGTTGGTTCGTCTGCAGGCGGAGGTCAACGACGCGACAATGGTAAATGCGTAGCATTAGTCTAGGACTGAACAAATCAAAACGAAAAAGGGCACACCATAAGCATATCTCTTCTACTCAACGCCGCAAACGGTGTTTCCGGAGGCTTAATCGTTGGAGGCAACTCAGTCGGAGATGGTTCACCACCAAGCATCCGTTCGAGAGCCAACACTCTTCCAGAGGTCTCGCCCACTCGCTCGATTGCGAGATCCACCGGTTTGCAGGTGATGCTTCTCTGCATCGCGACGAAGCTTGTTTTAACGCTTCAACCCCATCGTCTCAGGCCACCGTTTCTAACATTAACAGATCCTCTTTTCCACGGCAGTATGGACTGTCCATGGACCGGCAACATCCCCATCAGTCTCCTTTTCCAGATCGGGTTCAGTATCCAAATCCTCAACACCAAGGTCCTGTCTCTCAGATTCCAGTTGAAGAACATCATGATTTAGAGCTTCCCGACCAATGAGAAGAAGAAGACGATGAAGATGAAGAGAAAGAGGATAGGTATGATCTGTCTGATGAGTTGGGGGACTACGATGAATAGTTAGATACGCTACTCAGTCTCCCACTCTTGAGTGAGCAACCTTTATCGAAAACTATATGGTAAGTTTGCTTTCACTTTTAGGTAACTCATTTTATTTGTAAGTGTATGTTGTCGAATTGATGATACTTCAATCTTGTAGACTATTTGAGCTTCTATTAGTTAGAACATGAATATGTTTGACATACCATCATTTGTTCTAGGTTTACTCGAGGCAAAGACGAATTGTCCCGTTCTATTGCTGGAATCTTGCGGCGGAAGTTTAATAAACCATACTACAGCTAGAAGGTTACACCTCAGGCTGCCCGAGAAAGATTTTTGCAGTAATGAAATCAGTTTTTAGTTCTATTTATGCCTATATGTTCTTCTTAACTATGACCATTACTAATTACTTTTCTTTAGTGTTATGTGTAGCAAAAGTACCGGTGGGATTCAGCTATTACACAGCTGGTGAAGCAGCATTTTGTGGTCATTGTTAAATTGCGGCTCAAGGGGATAGTGAGTCAGGCAAAGACGAGTGGTGAGAGGCCATATTGGATTGGCGAGAAATTGTGGGAAAAAATATGGATCCATTGGAGTACTCCAAAAGTAATAGCAAGGAGTGAGACTGCTAGACTGTGCCGCAACTCTACCCGCGATGGTGTAGGAGCCCACAAGCATACATCCGGGCAGAAATCATACTTGACCAGACAACAAGAAATGGTAATGACTATGGCCTTTACTTAATAATTGTACACATGGCTTGTATTGTGCTTCTCTTATCTACTGTTTTTACAGGAGGAGGAATTAGGGCGACCGGTTTCTTTTGCCAAGGTGTTTGTTAGGACTCATACAAAGCCTGATGGGACTTTCGTTGATCTCAAGACCAAACAAATACCTGAGACTTACGAGAAAAAACTAGAAGAAGCTATTAACGCCAAGGATGGCAATGATCCATAAATGTTGGACAACCCTTCTGACAATCCTCCTCAAGGCGACCTGAGCATTGACGAACAGAATGAGCTCTTCTTGCACGTAACTTCCTAAATTCGTATTCACTTTTGACATTCCTTTGATCTGCTCATTAAGTTTGTGTGTTGCTGTGTTATGTTAGATGTTTTGGTCGTATTGGTAATGCTTAATAATTACCTTGAAAGTCTTTTACTTCATGTATGCTCTTCTGTTATGGGAATGCCTCTCTTGTAGGACTGTATGCTTGATTTTTGACTGATTCATTCAAATTGTAGTTTGATTTAAACTGTTTGAAGTGTGTACAAGCTTTTTTGTAGATATGTTTCGGGTATAAGTACGTTTCAATACTTGTTTTTAGTTCTGAATCACATATTATTGCTTATTGTATGTGTTTACAATCATCTCAGCTTAACTTGTGTTCATTGTTTCCGTTTTCGTAGTGCACTGAAACGGACTCAAAAGGAAACCCTTTTGGACTTGGCCAACTAAAAGACATGGTCAAAGGGAAAAGGAAACTCACTTATCAAATCTCTTCTTCTTTGAAGAGATCCATGAAGAGCTCAAAAAAGCTAGAGAGATTCATGATGAACTCAAAGAAGCTAGAGAGATTCATGATGAAATCAAAGAAGCTAGAGAGAAGCTCCTAGAAAATGACCGTGAAAATGCCCGCAGAGATGCAGAGAATGCTCGCAGAGATGCAGAGCTTCGCGAAGCTGAATCGCAGCTCTCAAGCTTCAAGTTCATGTTTGCTTACATGCAAAAGAAGAATCCATATTTCATAAACTTCATGCATGAAGCTCAGAACGCTACAACCACTCCTCTATCTCCACATGCTCAAGAGACTACAGCACCCACTGCTCAAGCTAACCCACCTGCTCAATCTAACCCACTTGCGACCTTAAGTTAAGGTCTTTCACTACTATCTACGAACTTGCTAAGTGTTAGAACACTCAACCCATAATGGGTTTATAACTGTTTTTGTGTACATATTTGGCTATGGGTTATAGCACTTGCTTTTTGGAAGCTCTAAACCCATTTGTATGATTATAACTTTTGTAGTTTGGATAACTAGTGTAATATAATCGGTTCTTGTATTATTAGGTTAATTTGTAATTGCTTTCTATTTTGTTTAAAATGGAAGAAAAATATATATTATGAACGTATATATATATTTCTAGGGGAAAAGTAGTAGCAAAAGAGTAGCTAATTTGTGGGATGAATTTCTGAAATGCTCTTTCCGGCAATACTATTGTCTGCAGTACTCCAAATTTATCTGAAATGCTCATTTGTTGACTTTTGATGAGAGAAAGAGGGAATTCCGAATTTACCCTTAATGAGCTGATGGACCACGACTTGTCGACGACCCATTTAGAGAGAATTGTGATGGGCCACGGCGATCCGGTCCACGACCCAATTTAATGAATGGTCCATGACCCATTTGTCATTTTGACCCGAAAACGACAATTAAAATTGCCCTCCATCCTGTCGAATCCTACCGAACATCAAGCTTGTTAGGGTTGTCGAACTCGTCTTTAAGCTTGATGAGGTGAGTTCATACGTAGGTTTAGGGAACTCGGCTTTGAACAAACAAGGTTGAAGCTTGAAGAGGTGAGTTCCGATTTCACTTCCGGTGTTGTATCCTCTGTTTAGGCATGAATTCCGTAAACCTCCTCATGATAAATGTATATTCGAATTTGAGAATTTGTTCATTATGTATGTAACAAGTATCCTATGTAATTGATTTATTGAATTGTATTTGGAATTGGATTATACATATGTTGAGTTGAGGGTCCTTTATTGAGCTTAGTGAGCATATCTTTGTTGTTGTTTGGGTGTGAATCCGTATTTTGCAATTGACATTGTAACTAGTTTAACTAACAGATGTGGTATAACTTTATTTGCATGATAGAATGAATAAAACAGTCATATTTGTTGAACTTCGAGGAAAATACGTAGGAAAAGGAGATAAGATTCGGAGGGATTCAAAAGATGCAAAGGTCAACACTTTTACTTTTAAGGAGGAGATATCGTATTCGATTTTAGTGCAAAGGATATGCATGAAGTTTGGGATAGATGAAGCTAAGTCAAAGGTGAAACTGAGTTATATTCCATTGGTATTGAAACCTCCTAAAGTTGTGGAGATTGTGGATGATGATGATGTTGATGGTTTTGTATCAACTATGGATAAAAAAACAATGCAGAAGTTTGTTGCATGTAGAAGTAACTCAGTTTGAGGAAGAAGTTTTAGGAAGAGATGGAGAAAGTTCAGTTGGCTTGAATTACCGGAAGAATGATTCAAATGAGAGAGTTAATGATGGTTTAGTGAATCGATACGAAGAAGCAGATGGAAATGATGGGCAAAAGGAACATATTGATGTTGAAAATGGAGAAAATGTGGATGAGAATGTTGTTAGCCATGAATATATTGACATTCCTTGTCACGGTGAAGAAGAACATTTTGTAGAGGATTGGGGAGATGGTACGGGTTTGGAATTAGGGCAGCAACTTGTTTCGAAAGAACAAGTGCAAAATTTATTGTTGAGAGCTTCACTTAAGGAGTGTTATGAATTCGACATATTAAACACGGATACTTGGAGATACCGGGTTAGATGTCGTGCAGATGGGTGTAATTGGTATTTAAGATTGTCAAGACCTCAATATTCAACGAATGAGCTTTGGTCGGTTACTAAATACGTGAAGATGCATTCATGCTCTCGTGTAAGTTTGAGTTTTACTACAAATAAAAGGAGAGGAACTCCGCAATTGGTTGTGATGTGATACATGAAGAATTTCCAGGTGTATTAGAAACTCCAGTTCCTAAACTTCTTATGGACCTGGTTCTATCCAAAGCGGGAGTGCAATTGTCTTATCCTACCGCTTTAAGAGGGAAAACCCTAACTGCATCAGTTGTACGTGGTAATCCAGATGATACTTACAAGAAGTTGCCTGGTTATTTGTACATATTAGAGAAGATGAATCCAAGTACAAAAACAAGTTTGTTGAATGATAAAGAAGGTAAATTCAAGTACCTATTTGTCGCTTTGGGAGCTTGCATTGAAGGGTTTAAAGCGATGAGGAAAGTTATAATTGTGGATGCAACGTTCCTCTAGTATGGAGGTGTGCTACTTTTTGCCATGGCTCAGGATCCTAATCATCACCATTATCCTATTGCGTTTGGTGTTGTAGATGGTGAGAAAAATGAAAGTTGGAACTGGTTTTTCAAGCAGTTGTTGACAGTTATACCAGATAAGGAAGAATTGGTTTTTGTCAGCGACAGAAACTCAAGCCTCATAAAGGCAATTGCTCAGATTTACAAGAAGTCTACCCATGGGTATTGTATGTATCATTTGTGGAGAATGCATTGCACCCTAGATGTAAAATAGGGAGCAAAGTGAAAGTGCATGTGTTGAATTCCTTTGAGCTTGAGCTTACTGTCATTGGAGAGGATGGGAAAACCTACCTCGTGGACTTGAAGAATCAAAGTTGTACTTGCAAGGGTATTGATATAGATCAGTTCCCATGTGTTCATGTCGTAGACGTTGTTCTTGTGTACGGGAAGATGGAAGATATAACAGTGGACATGAATGTATATGATTTGTGTTCAAAGTATTTTAGGTTGGAGACTTCGTCGTCGGCGTATGTGAGGACAATTTATACAGTACCGCATGAGTCTCAATGGGAAATTGAGGCGTCTATACTAACAAAGTCTCCATTACCTCCGAATTACCTGAAAAGGGCTGGGAGATTTCAAGAAAATAGGTTTCCGTCGGCTAGTGAAGGTCCTTGGAAGAAGAGAAACACCAATAACAAGTGTGTCCCAGGGAGAAGCTTGGCGGAATGGATTGGACTCTCTAGGGGAGGATAAAGTTGAGTTAAAGTCCCTATGCATGTATTTTTGTTAGGTTAGTGATACTATGTAACACTGGTTTTGCTTGGTTTTACATTGCGTTTGACTGTGCGAGGTGATAATGCTATCGAAGATCAGTTTTTGTGTAACGTTATGTCGAAGGAAAACCATTCTTATCAATTCGTTTTATTTAAAACAAGTGAAAATGAAAATTGAATTTTCTTACAAAAGTGCCTTTGTAGTACCATGTAATGAACCAAAAAAGAGAAACTAAGAGGGACATAGTGTGAAAATAAAGAGAAAATCAAAGTCAACTTACTTACAAAAGTACTTAATGTTGAAACTACCTTCATACACATTTTACAAAGTATACCTTACACTTTTATGGTCACTTTGGTTATAACTAAACACCTTCTTATACGAAATGTATATAACACATGTTTCTAAACTTGATTGTATGTAAAAACCTTGGGGCAACGCAAAAATGAAGATATGTTTTGTGTCCAACTAAAAACCTTTTACTACTTATTAGGTAAAACCTTGGGACTTCAGACTTATTAGGAGCTAAGGGGATGCGGCGAGTGCTATCACCACTCCATGCAGAAGTGTATAGTCTTCTTTGGGCTCTGTCAACGCGCAAATACGACCGGTATTGTTCGGTGTTCTGCACGGACTCCCAGGAGTTGGTGAACATGGTAGAAGATCCAGAAAGTTGGCCCCGCTTCCGTCCAGAACTTGAAGAACTGCAAGAGTTACGAAGTTCTTTTCCAGACTTTACACTCACGTACTGTCCCAGGGAAAAGAATGCCACAACAGACTTCCTCGCGAAGAATGCTCGTACACGCAACTCGCTGTTTTCTTATGTTAGCACTTCTATCCCGCATTGGTTCAAAGATGCTTCTGTAATTTTGTAATTGATCAGGATACGTGCGTTCGTGACAAAAAAAAAAAAAAAAACCTTTTACTTTTTATTGGTAAAACTAGAAATATATTGAAATGTCAAAAAGTACAACTAAACGCATTTTTTAATCAAGACATACTATCAACAACTATTTGAAAAAATCGTAACACATTCAAAAAAATTCCTTTTTCGCGTAAAAAAGCCAAAAGATTCATAAAAAATTGAAATTTACGCGATAACCAAATACAAAAAGTTTTAAAAATTTCCCCCTTTTCTTATTTCACGGTATATGACTCTTTTTTTAGTTTTTTTCTTCTCTTATTATCCATTTCTCAACTTTCCTCTTTTTCTTCTCCAATCCACAATATTGTTTCTTCTTCTTCTTCTCCATTCTAGTACCTTCTCCATTAAAGGTTAGTTCAATTCTCCAGGAATTTCACGATAATTCAATTTGGAGATGTCGGATTTCGGGATTCTATAAAGGATTTAGTCAATTTGGGGAATTAGGGTTTTAGATATTTGAATTTTTTCGTTAATTAACTACTGTAATCCTCAAACCTATATGCAGATGAGCAAGAGACACATGTCAATCTTTGGACCCTGCGATACTGGTTCCAACAATAGCTACTCATCCTCATCTTTGGATGATATCGAAGAAGAAGAGGAAGAGAGATGAGTCTCGAAAAATTAGGGATTTGAAATTTTACAATTGGGGCTTTTCTATTTTTTTACTATGTTTTATTCAAGATCGAGCAAGCAGCAAGTAAGGGATAATCCAACAAGCAACAAGAACAAGAACAAGAACAACTTCGGTGTTTCGTAAAAAACATCAAATAATGAAAAAAAAAGTAGAACCAAAACAACATTAATGGAAACACAAAAACCAGAAACATGAAACAAGAAAAACACCAAAGTTTTGATGAGAATTTTACACAAAAGTACACATAACATGAGTACTACCATACTTAGAGTTTTACCGAATGTTATCAGCACTACCGACGTGGAAACACTAATATGATCCAACACAAACGGACCATAGACACTTTAGAGTTTTACCATAAACACAAAATAACATGAATACTTTCCCTCAAGCTTTGGTCCTCCGGGCACGCGTGTTTGGTTTATCGGAAGGCTCCTCGGTGAGTTTTGAGTACAACCTCTTCCCCTTATTCTTCCTCTTATCTGTGGTCTAGACATTACTTTTGTTTCCATGCTTGTCATCTTCTCACCGAGTTCCTTGAATCCTGCTAAAATCATTTCCTTCACATCCACACTCTCTGTATCCTTCCCCTTCCTATTACGGAGAGGAATAGCCTTTGTTTCAGTTTTACGCCCATCAACATCTTTCTTGAAAAGATCTTCAAACCAAATGTTCTTCTTCTCCACGACTAATCTCCTCTTCCAACCGTCAACAATTGGATCAATATAGTCATCCTCCTCACCAATGTCCATCATTCTCAACATAAGAGGCAGCTCATCCGATGTAGGTTCAAGGATACTTTGAATATCCTATCATTCAAAGAGACCAATAATATATAACCTAAACTCTAGAAATCTAACCTCATATCTAGTATACTAAGGATAAGAAGAGGAAAACAAAACAGATTCAATTCTAACATTTGTACTCCCAAGTGCATTATTAATTTCAGAGAGTGAAAAACCTTTCATCGAACTCGCTTTGAAGCTGCTTTTGCACATTCTAGGGCAGTTACTCGAAGCTCCTTTTTCCTTTACTCTTAAGTTCTTTTTCAAAACAAAAATTGCCTCAAATGCTAGAATCTACACATGAAAACATCAAGGTAGTCACATAACAACATAAAGTTAATCATTCTCAATAAATGGGTACATCATAAATCATTGAAACTCTTTCATTACCTCCAAAGAAACGATGAAACTTGGAAAGCACCATGATACATTTGCTTCTCCACCTAAACCAGTCATCATATGGTTTATCTCTTCCATAGTGTCATCGAAAGATAAACGACCCCACGGGAAAGTTTTACACCACTCAAGATCAGAAATAGCCCTCATAAATATATCATCTACCTCTGGTGCACTGTCTCCTGCCTTTGCATTTCATTTTATCACACTTGATAGAAAGTACAATACCGCAATATTCAATCTATCGGGAACATGTCTCATTGAGTCAAACTTCTTCTCAAGGGCTTCGTATGTTACCTCCTTCTTGAAATGCTTCTTAACTAATTTCAGATCACCAAGTAGTTATGTGGATACATGTGGCCATCCAATCCGGACAAAAGAATGTGTTCCCTCAGAGAATATAAAATTGGAACTCCAATGACCACAAACCAAGCTTCCCTCTTCTTATATGTCTTCGCCATGTGGAGAAAGAGCATCCACATTCTCATGGACTTGTGGTTTGATTTCTTTGGCATGTGGAAGAAGTGACAAAACTGCGGGTGTTCGGTGAACCATTCCAACTCCTCGGGTTCTAGTTTATCCACTAATTTCTTCACCGCCTTATGAACATAGCACTTAGTCCCAAATTTCATCGCCTTTCCATACTCACTGTTAGGGAACCACATCTCTAGTGGTTGCATTGGTTCGCTTTCGTCCTCACAAACCTACAACCAAATATACAACATAACCTAGTTATATTTTCTACTTCACACTCAAATTATTTTTTTTCCCAAATTTAATAAATCATACATGTACTTGTGGCATGGAACTTACCATGGCATCAATTGATTGCTCTTCTTCTTCCTCTTGCTCTTCATCTTCCTCTTCATCATCATCGCCTGCTTCATTTCCATCACTTGCTTCATCACCATCCTCTTCTTCCTCCACATCTTCACCATCTTCTTTTTCCTCAACATCGTCACCATCTTCTTCTTCCTCGCCGTCACTTGCTTCACCGACATCTTCTTCCTCCACATCTTCTTCTTCCTCCACATCTTCACCATCTTTGATTTTCTCTTCCTCTCCATCTCGTACCCTTTCCTCTACATTCTCGGCACATGCATCAATCACCGAATCCGGTTCTTGTTCCGTTGCTTGTTCTTCAACTTCCGGCGAAATTAGGTCTGCTGGAGAACCATCCTTCGCCTTATCCCCTTTCTTCTTCTTTGCCTTGGTCCATTTAGTCTTTGCCATTGCACACGAATCCTTACCGGCGAAACTCACGATTTATACTAGCAAAACTCTAGATTTCTAGTTTAACCAGTATTTATCTCTATGTACCGAATCTTAAATCACGAAGGAGGAGAATCGTCGTAAGAAATAAGAAATCAAGATTTAGGGTTCGAGTGGATTGGATTGGTTTGGGTCTTTGAGTCAGATAGTTTGAGAGAAATAACAAGGATCTGAATAAGAATCCTAGGGGCAAAACGGTCATTTACTCGCTTTTTCTTGTCTTAACCGATGGTTACTAAACCGTCACTGAACCGGAGCTTCCGAGATTTTTTTTCTGTGAAGCGGAGCATTTCAGAAATTCATACTAATTTGTGACTAAGATATGACTGATTCGGTAAAACAAAGGTAAATATTGTCGCAGTAGAGTCGGTTTTAAGTAACCAGTTAGCCACTACAAACATTAGTCTACTAAGAAACGTTGGAAAGTAGTCACAACTACCAGTAGTCATAAAACAGTTGCTCATATACGATGTTTAAAACGCGTCGCAAAGTAGACGCATATTTGCCACTAATAGAAATGGACACAGTTTAGTCGCAATTTTACAACGAAATAAAAGAGTCACAATTCACTCGCAACAGGAGAAATTTGCGACCAACAATTATCGACTACTGTTTTCAGTCACAAAGTGGTCGCAAAATCGTCATTTACGACCATTTTGTTACTCTTTTCGTAGTCACAAAACTGTTTTTTCTTGTAGTGAAATCTGATTATACTAATAATTTTAGCAACCTAGACAAAATGATGCAATAAGTAAATACAAACAGTAAACACTAAACGAAACAAAAAATCACTAAAATGAAACTAAACAAGGCATTACTAAATAGAATTCAAGATAAGATATGCAAATTACAAAAAGTCAACAAAGTCAATGAAAATGTCAACTAAACTAAACAATGATAAAAACATGGATTGAATAGAGATCATAGATCAAAAGTGATAAACATATAACTAGTGATGCTCAACAAACTCAAATAGCTATGTCCAAGACATGAATCCATTTAATCTACACTAACCCAGTTCCATGGTGTTAATCCCAATTTTAATTTCCAAATTACCACAAACTTCCATTTTGGTATTAGAAAATCAAGAAGAATCATTAACATGTCCATACACGCATACTAATCACCTTAAACATCATCTTTCGGTTGGCTAAGATGTGAAAAACATTATTAAAGTTCTCCTAAATGTTTTCACAAACACCTTGCGGGAATGAAAAAACCATGATATAGATTTTCGTTAATTATTCCTAAATTTAGCATTGGGCACACTTTAAATCAGTGGAAATCTATAGATTAAAAGCTAAGCATCAATAATCATACTTCCAACAACCTTAATCTACTCTACCCATAATCAATAGAATAGACTACTCACTAATCATTAGCAAATAAAAAGTAAAGAAAGACAGAATTAAAAGACTCAAAGAAAAAATGAAGAAAATTTTACTGAATCATAATAGATGAAGACTTTACCGTCAAGAAGATTCGAGAACACAATGATTTCTTTTGTTTACACGAAGGATAAAGAGAGAGGATTAAAACATAATCTTTCTTGTCAACAGTTTTGAGTTTCCTGCAAATTTTCTGAAAATCCTAATGTTTGTTTCATTGATTAAAATCTGTTTTCAACAGTTTTCCATTCGATTTTTTTAAGTATTTCGTTAGTCGTATTATTTATACACTTAGCTTGATTTGATATTGAGAACTGCCGCGCAACATTAAATCTCTTGGGATACGATAACCTTTATACTATAAAGGCGATTGTGTGCACTTATAGGGATTTTTCTAGGATAAAACTTAGGGCTATTACCATTCTTGTGGTATGAGTGAAGGGTCAAGACGCAATGAAATTCAAAACTGAGAAAGCATGACAAGCAAATGAACACTCACGGAAGAAAAATAAAGTTTTTGTTCCTCAGCAGCTTTCCACCACATGCACAATAGATACGGAAAAGGATAACTTAATCTGGTTATCTGATGCTAAACTATCCTTTTCACTAACATTAGATTTAGTAGCATCACATAAATTCTCATGGAAAAGAAGGCAGAAAGCTGGTAAGTCTCAAACAGGAGGAATATACAATATATCAAAGAAAAGATCCCAAGGAAACTACTAAATTGATAGAGTGGCTTAATCATGCCGTGGGAAGAACCCATTTATGGACATTCCTCCATCAACACAAATAATCTGCCCTGTAATATATGATGATGCAGGTAGGCATAAAAAAGCCACTGCAGAAGATACCTCTCTCGGTTCACCAAGCCGACCAAGAGGAGTTACTGAGTAGACTTCTTCTACGTAGGCTTGATTGCTAAGGACCTGTGAGCAAAAGACATGAGCCCATCATGAATAAGATACCAACAACTTAGCTTAGTCTTTATCATTTTTAAAATTCGGCTCCAAAAGGTTCTTTTTAATTGCAAGATATATGTTTAAGGCTTAAGAGACCATAGTAAATTACTTGCTCCACCATAGATGTTTTGATATACCATGGGGCAACAGCATTGCTCCTAATGTTATCCTTGGCCCACTCGCAAGCCAGATTTCTCGTAAGTTGATTGATTGCTCCTAAAACACAGAGGAAAACAAAACGAACCAAAACCTTATCATTTGATTGCTTCTTATAATATCTAAACATCTTGGTAAAACCTGAAATGTAGCATAAGAGGACAAACTAAATACCTTTGGTTGCAGATTGGAGAGACATATTCTTGAGTGAGACAAAACCAGAAACAGAAGAGATGGACACAACACTTGCAGCCTCAGATGCTTTAAGCAGCGGATAAGCAAGTTGGCATAAATGGAAAACCGATTCAAAATTCGTGGACATGAGGGACGAAAATTCTTCAGCACTAAACTCTACCATTGGTTTCCTGATGTTGGTCCCAACATTGTTTACCTAAAAACAGAGAAAAACAAAAACTCGAATACCATGCGCAAATTGGTAGAGATAACACAAACAAACAAACAAAAACAATTCCGTTATAATTGTTCTGACAGGCAAACAAACGAACACTTTGTGTGCATGTCTGTAACAGCGAAGAAAGTAAACCTTACAAGGATTTGGAGCTTCCCGTTAAAGACAGACGATACAGTCTCCATCAAAGCCTCCCGTTGAGCATGATCAGAGACATCGCAGACCGACCCAGTAACTCGGAAACTGGAATGGTTCCAACCTCCCAAACAATTCTCGAGCTCACTCTCATTCCGAGCACACGTGTGCACGTCTGCTCCAAGACCAGCCAGTTCCTCCACAATCGCACGCCTATAAATAGAGAGAAATTGCGTTGATAGGCTCACACTCTAGTAGAAATTTGGATAAGACGCAAAGAGATACAAACCCGATCCCGCGAGTTCCGCCAGTGACAAGAGCAGACATGCCCTGGAGAGACCATCTTTCGGCGATGGAGCTCTGCGATGCGCAACGGACGAGGACGGAGGAAGGTGAGGATTGAGGCTGTAGGTACAAGCGAGGTTTAAGGGAAGACGAAGAAGAAGAAAGAGAAAGAGAGTGAAGCCGTTGAGTTGGATTTGTGTACAACTGATAAGCCATGTCCTTTGGTTCTTGGTTTGTTGAGACTATTGTTATCCAGATTGGTTCTTGTTCGGTCTTTGTATCTACTTTTCAGTTTGGTTCGAAATGTTGGTATGAGTCGTATGACTGATCGTCGCATCCGAAAGATTTTGTTAAGATATGTATTCCAATTCATAGTAATTTCATACTCTAATCCTAATCAACATAAACGCACATTGCACTTGTTTTCTTGTTCTAGTATAGCAAGTAAACAATCCTAAATGTTTTTTAGATTCATCTCCAAAACATACACAAAAAGCGTAAGTCGTACCTGATACATCAGTGAGGGATAAGCAACCCATCATCTTTCAATACCACAGAAAGGCCAAAAAGCCTGCTAAGGAGACTAAAGGCCCAGTGGACTTAAAGGTTCTAGGAGCTGTGAATGGACACGTCACGAATGGGAAAGTGAGAGTTGCGGAAGAGGACAAGGCAAGAGAGAGTGAGGGTTTTGGAGGTTTTGCATAAAGTAAGGAGGAGGGTTGTATTTTGTTTTCATCTGGTTTTTGGATCAACTTTGGGAGAGGAGAGACTCCTTTATCTCTCGCTTTGTAATCGTTGAACAGACTAAGAAAGTAATCATCTTTGATCTTATTGCTTCTTGTTTGTCAAATTTACATCGTATTTGTTACTAACACCTATCAGTACCCTAAGACAAAAGAGCCACGATCCTTTTCAGTTTTCACAAAAGATGGCTTTACACCGAAATCATTAGTAGCAAGAACCTACAATATTTCTTTTTCTTGAGTTAAGATGAGAGCTTTGCAGCGTAAGTCACCTTCTTGATATTGAATTGTATCTCCTCAAGAAGCAATGCATTCCACTCTTCGCAGAGCTCTTTTCCTCTGTCAGCTTTCATGTTTCTCAAATTCTGAAGCAGCAACTTCTGATGGGTTTGATCTAAGCTCGGAAACAATGTCGCCTCACCAACTCCTCCTCACCATCCTTATTTAAAACAAGAGCAAACGTAAGATTATCACGCACTACTATATATAATGTTTAGAGATGGTACAACGAAAGGAACATTCACTAACCCTTCCTTGCTCCACATTCTGATTAATCTGCTCACGTTCCACATAAGTCACATCCTTATTCAAAATTAAACATGAACGACTCATTAGTAATAACAAATTCTACATAATGTTTTGAGAACACAAGGAACAGTCACTCACCTCTGCTTGCTCCACATTATCATTACTCTGCCCCTGCTCCACATTCTCATTACTCTGCCCCTGCTCCGCATTAGTCAAATCCTTCTTTAAACCAAAAGATCAATGACTCATTAGTAATAACAAAATTTACAGATGATTCGGTGAACACAAGGAACACTCGCTCACCTCTTCTTGAGCCATATTCTCAGTAATCTGCTCATCCTCCACATAAGTCGCATCCTGTTTCAAAACAAAAACATCAATGCTAATTCGTAATATCAATTTTTACATAATGTTTTGAGAATACAAGGAACAAATGCTCACCTCTTCTTGAGCCACATTCTCATTAATCTTCGCATGCTCTACATTAGTCAAGTCCTCCTTCAAAACAAAGCATCAACGAGTCATTAGTAATAACAAATTTTACATCATGTTTTGGTGAAGACAAGGAACACTCACTCATCGCTAAACATTGATGTTACTTATGCATTAAGGATATTAAGTTCTTGTTCTGAAATAAGGATGTGACTGCTGTAAAACATGTTGAGCAGCTTACTGAAAATATGGAAGCAACAAAGGTGAGTGAGTGTCCCTTGTGTTCACTCAGTCACTCACCTTTGCTTACTCCATATTCTCACTAATCTGCTCACACTCCACATCAGTTACATCCTTCTTCAAACCAAACCATCAACAACTCAATAGTAATAACAGATTTCACATAATGTTTTGGTGAACACAAGGATCACTCACTCACCTTTCCTTGCTCCACATTCTCAATCATCTGTTTATGCTCCACGCTCTCATTGTTCTGCTCATTCTCCACAAGAGCCAAATCCTTAATCAAAACAAAAACAGAATATCACTAATGCAGTAGTAACATCAATGTTTAAGAGATTAGGAATACTAAAGGAAACAAGTACTCACCTTCCCTTGGTCCATATTCACATTAGTATCACATTCAGTTTCATTCTTTTTGCCCCAAATGATCATTGACAGTTTGAACATTTCTCCATCATTAGAATTAGTAAAGGAAGAACCTTTACTATCTCCGGATTTTGCAAGGTTATCAGTAAATCTCTTCTTCAACTTACTGATCTTGTTCCTTAGCTGTTTCTTTGTGAAGTTTGATACAATGGAATCTTTGATAAAAGCGTAAAACGCATCCCAATCAGCTCTATACCTCAATTTTGTTTCATCTTCATAGTTCACAATACCCTTTTTCACACATCAAACAACAAAGAAACCAAAAAAATGAAAAAAAAAACAGAGTAACAAAGAAATCTAAAGCTAGACAAGAAAAGGTAGATACTTTATACAAACCTAAACCTTGAGAATGTGAAGCTCGTCGTTCTTAGTCCAAGAAATCTTCGAAAGAGTTGGAGGAGTTACCAATGTCGTTGTCGTAGTCGTAGTCGTCGACGTCCTCGGTTTCTTTCTTATGAGCTTTGTCTCCTTTTCGGACACTTCGTCCTCGTCGACTACAACACGCTTCCTCGTGCGATGAGAAGACGAAGCCACAGCTCGGTCATTGAATCGGATTTCGAAGCAATCGATGTTGGAGTCGTCAGTATTAATGGAACCCATGAAATTGGTGATCAAAGATGGAAACTTTTGCATGATTTTAGAGATTTAGTGAAGAGTAAGTTTTTTTTTTGCACAAAGAGAGAAATGAGTTT
The DNA here is from genome assembly GCA_900128785.1 of Arabis alpina. Classification (NCBI taxonomy): domain Eukaryota; kingdom Viridiplantae; phylum Streptophyta; class Magnoliopsida; order Brassicales; family Brassicaceae; genus Arabis; species Arabis alpina. The sequence goes on from LT669791.1 coordinate 32,753,551, forward strand.
TTTCCTTCAAGAACCCAGAGAAGAAGAGCAAGCAGAGTGGCATTGGGAAATGACTAAAAGACCCTTTCTAACATTCAGAAGAAAAAAAGTCACTAGATGGGTATTTTGGTCATTTACATCTTCGAAACAAATATTTTCGATAATTCAAATAATTATGAGAAAAATCGGAAACTTTTGGATAACTTTTAAAATTTAAATTTAAATGTTCAGCTTTCAAGTGTTCACCTTTATTGATCTTGAAGCTAGGGGCGGGCAAAAATATCGGGGACAAAAAAATATCGGGGACAGAAAAACTGATCGGACCGGGGAAAAAAGCATCGGTTTAATCTAGTATCTTGTTAAAGTACCTACTATTTGGTTCTCATTATTTAGAGACCACGATTCGATTATGGGTATATATATATATACTTATAACCGAAACGACATCGAAAAAGACGGAACATAACTACTAAACAAATTGAGAGGCTGAGAAGGAAGTTTTGGTATTACTCATTGGACTATGAGTGCATTCAAGCAAACTCGGTAGTTCGAGAGATCGCCAAAAGTGTTAATAGAAATGGTATACCTTACTCCTGGAGGGCTTTTATGGCTTCATGATCAGATTAGTCGGGAAATGAGATAACAATATCATTTAATCCTTTAGATTTAGGATTCTGATGTTGTTTGGTTTTGTTTTGATGTTTCTTCCTTGTCAAACTTCCATTTTGATATTATACAATGATCAGACGTTTAAAAAGAAAACTACTAGACTAACAAGTAAAACTTTACTAGCCGCAAAAGTTACATATACATATATTAGGGGAAAACCAAACAAACGCTTAGTGTTTAATATATACATACTAGAGAAAGTCTACGTGTTGCATGGAAAAACTATTTATATCATTTTTTAAATTATTTTATATTATATTTTCTTTGTTTTTTTTTTTTTTTCAAATTATATTTTCTTTGTTTTATAATAGTTTGAAAACTATGTTTCATTTATATTGAAAAACATTTAATTAATTTGATTAAGAATGAAATAGAATACATTTCTAATGTGAATTTTTTTTTATTATAAAATATGTATTCTTATGTTTGTTATTCCCTCCGTTCTTTTTCTTTGATGTTTTAGAGTAATTTTTTGTTTCATTTTGATTGATGTTTTTAAGTTTCTATGCAGAATTAATTGTGTTTTCGTTACTTTTTTACTGTTTGAATTCCGCAGATTGTTGTTTTATTGGTTGAATTGTTTTGAAATTGATGATAAAACATGTTTTTTTTTGGAAAAAATTGAAGATGAAATGATTTCTTAATTTGTGTGAAGAAACCTTAAACATCAAACAAATTGAAAATTGGTTCATTCTTTTTCTACATTTATTCCTTTTATTTTGCTCTTCATAATTTTTGTTATTCTTTCTCCTCTTCATTCCTATTATTCCTCATATGGTCACCATTTAAAGCTTTAGAGCATCCACAACCATAAGATTAGTGTGGATCTCATCCAGTTAAAGAAGTATTAATTTAAATATTAGGTTAATGGTTGAGACTCATTAAAATTTAGGTAGTTTCTACTTGTTTAATCATGATACTCATCATCATCATTGTGATTCTCATCTGATTCAGGTTCACTAGCATTTTCATCATCATCTTCATGGACAAGATGAGGCACACTTCCATGACCAATAATCCCGCTAACTCTTCCTGGCTTAATTGCATATTCTTCTAGGGGTGTTGAAGGAAACACATCACCAACCTTGCTGCGACCGCTTCTTGTCGCGTCTTCATCTGAATTTTTCGGTTGGCTATCTTTGCTCATCTGTGTCATGCAAATACACACAACTTCAGGACAAAGATTTCACATACTCTTCAAAGTAAGATATTACTCTACTTGTTTGGAAACATAAATAGTTTAACTAGAGAAACTTACAGCACGTAAAAGTGTCCTTCTATCCATTTTCCTAGCATTCTTAATAGTCTGCACCAAATTTAACGCAGTTTTAACGAACAATTACACTCTACATTAACTTCAAATCTTATCTACCAAACTCACTCATTAAGGAAACAAGCAAAAGAAATACTTTCTTCAAGATTCAATTACCTTCCAGTGGTTTGTTCAGCACCAGAACTACACTTTGCACACACTTTTAGCTCCTTGGTACCTACATTAGTTCCATACAATAACACATTAGTTACCTCAACAACAACAAGACACTGTAATTCATTCTTCTTCTTTACCAAAAAGTAAGATAACAAAACAAAACAGAACACTAACCAATGCATAACTTATGATACGCTTGACGAACATTACGCTTCAAACATTTCTGACTACACCAAACAAAAGAGTCATTCTGTGTCGAGTTTCGTTAAGAAAAAACTACCAAAACACTCTTTGTTTTTAACCAAACCATATCTAAAACACACAAGAAACACTACACATAGATTATCTCATCAATCAAAGGATATATCAGCCTGAGCTGAAGCAGCAACTAATTGTTCAGGATTAGTTTCAACTCGATCCTTTTGTCGATCAGACCGTATCTGTGGCGATGCTCCCCATATCAAAGCTGTGGCACTTCCGTTTTTCGAATACTAATCAATGTCCAAAACCAAAACCACAATGAACAATGAGTAACACAACAAAAATTAAAGCTCAGTGATTGATTAATTGTTTATCTAAGCGTTAAACACAACCAAAAACAGATATTATAGAAGCAAAATCCAAAATTTAGACTCAATTATCAAAATTTCAATGAAACTACAAGAATCTGAAGCAATATCGAATTTTGCGAAATTGAGAAAACGAGACAAAAGGGTATACAAATCCGGACATAAAAAGAGAAAAAAACCTGAAAATCGAGAATTGAAGTGGTATGAAACCTCGATGTCGCCGAGAAGAAGACCCATGATTTCTTCGGACTCTGTGGACAATGCATGAGTGAGACAAGTCAACCAAACATCCTCGGACATATTAACGCATGTCAGAGGCATATATACTTCAGCAAAAACAGATCTTTCAATAGATTTTCCTCAGGATTTTGATTTGTTTCTTCGAATTTCAAGGTTGGTGATGTGTTTCCTTCACTCGGAAGAAGAAGAAGAAGAGAAGAGGAGAAAAGGAGAAAGAGACGGTCGAATGACACGTGTTACGGATGAGGGTCTCATTTAACTCCGATTATTGATACGTCTGAAGCCCAAAAACAGCAAAAGCCCATTTTTATATTCACTTTAAATGGATGAGATCCACACCAATCTTATGGTTGTGGATGCTCTTAGTTGCATTCATTTTTTTTGGTTACTTAAGTTTAGAGAGAAAAACTAAAATATTAAATTTTTGAGTATAATATATTATTGGATTTAACAAATATACTATATATCTTTTAAACTATTTAAAATTTAACAAAATTTAGAATTATAGTTTTTTGTGATCATCAAAAGAAAGAAAAAATGACTAATCTATATTTTAACTTGTTGAAATTAATTAACATTAATTAGTTATTAAATTGTTGGAACTAATTGTCAAAATTAATTTTCTTTTAGTAAATACATTAAAAATGCTTCTCAGGGTGATTACAGAGGAAAAAAAATGTTTTTCTCGATTTACAATTTATGATGGAGTAGAGTTTTGTATCGAGAGTCTTGGTTACCAATGTTACTTTTTCGAACACATATTGTCTTAGTTGCATTCATTTAGTTTGTTAATTAAGTTTAATTAAGTATAGTATATTAGTAGATTTATTAAATATACTATATATATGTTTCAAACGGTTTAAAATTTGTGAAATTTAGAATCATAGTTTTTTGTGAGGATAAAAAAAAGTGAGTAATCTATATTGTAACTTGTTGAAATTAATTAACATTAATTAGCTATTAAATTGTTGGAATTAATTTTCAAAATCATCAATAATTTAATAAATAAATTGAAAATGTCAAATATCAAAAGAGTAAATGACACATGACAATTTCTCATGAATTGAAGTTTTGACAACCTTAAAATATGATATAAGATTTCTTAAAGAAAGTTGAGATTATTTATCTAATCTTCATATATAGTTACGAGACCAAAAGTCGTTTTTCAGTTATATGAAGCTATAGAACTTTTTTTTGTTCAAACAAACAAAAAAAGCTATAGAACTTTACACCTGCATATGAAATTTGCATGAAAAGTCTCTCCATTTTGTAGTTTATATTCTATAACAACGAAACATTATTATTATTATTTTGGTGCAAAACTAAAATTAAATAGTCGGTCTTCTTTTTTGATGTCATCTTTATTGATAAACTAGGGTATGTCCACGCGTTGCGTGGGTTTAAAATTTAACATGGTATAATATACAATAATTATTAACTTATTGGCTATTTATATATTTAATATTATAGAAATTTGGTGCTTATAGTAAATAACTATCTAGGTTCAAAGATTAAATATTTGTAGCAAATTATTGGATATACACAATGTTATTTGTAGAAAACAAATTAAGATGGAACAATGTTAAAATATATTATGACAAAACATATATTAAAAAAGTATAGAAAATTGTTCCTCTATATATATAGCTAATTAAGTGATGTTTAAGATTTATTCTCACAATTTATTATTTTATTGAAGTTAAGATTAAAATTAAACAATAATTTTAAACTATTTTATGTGAATTATTTTAAAATATATAAAAATATATCCTATTATTGTAAAAAAAAAATATATATATATATATATATATATATGAGAATATGGTTTTACATATTTTTCATAAATTCATGAAGATAATTTGATACTAAATGTTTACTTTAAATTAAAATTGATGTTATATTTTTCTTTTAAAAAATCAATACAAATTTTTTAAATTTTAGAAGGGCAAATATCATAATTAAGTAAATATTAGGTTATAAATATGAAAATGGACATTACTTGCTAACACAAAAGTGACACATGGCAACTTGTGAAAGCTTTAACTTAGTGGAACCTTAAAATATTATATAACCATAAATTCATGAATATAATTTGATTCTAAATGTTTACTTTAAATTAAAATTGATGTTATATTTTTCTTTTAAAAAATAAATACAAATTTTTTAAATTTTAGAAGGGCAAATATCATAATTAAGTAAATATTAAGTTATAAATATGAAAGTTGACATTACTTGCTAACACAAAAGTGACACATGACAACTTGTCAAAGCTTTAACTTAGTGGAACTTTAAAATATTATATAAGATTTAAAAATTCATATAAGTTCACTTCCAAGAAATGTTCATCGAATTTTATATTGGATAGTGGCTAACATCAAGACCAACGACTTTCTTTAACGATAGGATATTCTATCCAACCCTTCTCCCTGTGGATTTATAATCGATTTGGTTCTTATCGATTAGTTGTGTAGTGACAGAGAAAAAATAATAAAATTGTTGACACACAATACATTTGTATACATACATATTTAGGTTGTATATACAAAAAAACTCTCATGTTATCCTTCAAATTGTTTTTATTTAGGAAGAAATTGAGAGGAAACTCCACATGAAATTTTCTAGGGATAATTAATAATAGGGTTGCGTAGCAATTTATTAAAGTCAAATACTCAGCTTAAGTTTGTTTAACTTGTTCGTATAAATAAAAATTAGGTTTGAACATGAAAAGGTCTAATTTGTTTGAAGCTATAAAAAGAGATATGCACATAAGTAACTCCCTACTATCAATGGCGATTACCTCCAAACTATCAATAATCTTCCTACTATCAATAATTTTCCTATTTTCGTGCGTTTCAAGTCAACGAGAAACCGAGTTTCTTAATCATGGCTTTCTCGGGGCTAATATCCTCAAGTTCGGCTCATCCAAGGTCCATCCCAGTGGCCTCTTGGAGCTGACGAGCAGTTCGATGAGGCAAACGGGTCAAGCTTTTCATGGCATTCCCATACCCTTCATAAACCCTAATTCTTCAAATTCGATTTCTTTCTCCACAAGTTTCGTCTTTGCCATCACCTCAGGACCCGGCGCACCAGGTCACGGCTTTGCTTTCGTCATTTCACCCTCGATGGACTTTAGCAAGGCCCTTCCCAGCAATTATCTAGGCCTCTTCAACAGCTCTAACAATGGAAACTCCTTGAACCGGATTCTTGCAGTTGAATTCGATACAGTGCAAGCAGTTGAGATGAACGATATTGATGATAACCATGTTGGTATCGACCTAAACGGAGTGGTCTCCATTGAGTCTGCACCGGCTGCATATTTTGATGACCGAGAGGGGAAGAACATAAGTTTGAGGCTTGCGAGTGGAGACCCAATTAGAGTCTGGATCGAATACAACGCAACGGAGATGATGCTCAATGTCACGTTGTCTCCTCTAGAACGTTCGAAGCCGAGTTTACCTCTTCTCTCAAGAAAACTGAATCTTTCTGGGATTTTGTCCGAAGAACATCATGTAGGATTCTCTGCAAGTACGGGAACTGTAACGAGCACACATTATTGGGAGATCGATGAGATCGACCTAATTAGATTAAGATACATATAAATATATTCTCAAGATATATAGGAATACATGAGAATATGAAATCTATCATTATCTCTAATATACTATTTCCGTGGAAACAAAGTATTCTTCACGGGAGGCGCGAGGATATTCTCCTACCAGACGATTTCCAGCGCAACAGGAGGTTTTGACAGCTCTAAGCTTCTGGGAGAAAGAAACTCTGGAAGTTTCTTTAAAGGGCAGCTTGCTCCTACAGAGATAATCGCAGTGAAGAGAGTTACTTGCACCACAAGGCAGCAAAAGACAACCCTTATAGCCGAAATTGATGCGATCTCAAAGATAAGACAAAGAAACCTTGTTAACCGACTTGGTTACTGCAACAAAAGAAACGAGGTCTACATCGTTTACGAGTATATCCCCAATGGAAGCCTAGACCGGTTCTTATTCAACAATGACCGACCGGTTCTCACCTGGTCAGACCGATTCTGTATCATAAAGGGGATTGCGTCAGCACTTCAATACCTTCACAGCGAAGGTCAAAAACCCTTAATTCACGGAAACATAAAAGCCAGCAACGTACTCTTAGACGAAGAGTTAAACTCTCGGCTAGGAGACTATGGACAAGGAAGCAGACACAGCACCACCGGACACGTAGCGCCGGAACTAGTGGACACGGGAAAGGTTACACGTGACACGGATGTGTTTGCGTTTGGAGTGTTAATGATGGAGATTGTTTGTGGAAGAAAAGCCATAGAGCCGACCAAACCACCTGAACAAATAAGTTTAGTGAACTGGGTGCTCCAAGGGTTCAAGAAGGGAGATCTATTACAAAGATGCGACTCGAGAATGACAAGAGAGGAATTGGTGGCTCGTGAAGTGTTACTGGTTCTGAAAACCGGACTTTTGTGCGCGAACCGGTCTCATGAAGCTAGGCCGATGATGAAGAAAGTGTTGCAGTATCTTGACGGTACAGAACGTCTCCCTCATGACGAGTATCTCTTCTATGGAGTCTAAAATGGTGATCTCGAAACGTGGTTGTATTGAAGTGTTTGCGTTTTGGGTGTGTGAATTTAAGATTGGACCAATACGCATAAGCATGATGATGTGAATAAAACTTAGAATGGTATTCTCAAATTGTAAAATTTAAAATATTTCTGGTTTTGAGAAGTATTCTTGTCGATCTTCATACTCTTCCAGGAAAATTAATATTTCTCTGATCTAATCTAAACGATGTTTTGTGAACTTCATTTTAGAGATTAATGTTTAATTTGTATTGGCTGAGAAAAGATAACCAAATTTAAAATACACATATATTTCTTAATGAATGTTGCGATACTAATCTCTATAACTACGAGACGAAAAGTTGTTTCTCGTTTATTTTAAAAAATTTATATAATGGAGCTTTATGTTACGACATCGTTACATATGGAATATATTTTCCATGAAAACTTCTCTTAATTTTTTAGCTTATACTGCTTAATTTCTAACGTTATTGTTGCAATGATCTTTTAAAAAAAAAACAAATTGTTGCCGTGATCTTTAGTACTTAGGAAGAACTGAGGAGGAGAGATTATAATTTATAAAAGTCAAATACTCCGCTTTTAGTTTGTTTATCTTCCGGTTATAAACAAAATGTTTGAATATGAAAATGTCAAAAGTTTTTGAAGTTATAAAAAGAGAGAACCAAACATACTGACATAAGTAACTTCAAACTATCAATGGCGATTACCTCCAAATCATAGCTCTCTACCAGTAATCTTCTTATTACATTTGCTTTTTGCATCTCAGGTCACTAGAAACCAAATTTGTTACATTTACTCCTCGAGTTTGGGTCCTCCATCGTCCACCCCAGTGGCCTCTTGGAGCTTACAAACACTTCGATGAGGCAAATGGGTCAAGTCAAATACCTTTGATTCATGGAAACGCAAAGCCAACAACGTCATCTTAGATGAAGAGCTAAACCCTAGACTAGGAGACTATGGACAAGGTAGCAATCACAACACGACAGGACACATGGTACCGGAACTAGCGAGACGGGAAAGGTTACACAGGAAACAGATGGTTTTGCGTTGGGAGTGTTAATCATGGAGATAGTTTGTAGAAGGAAGGCCATAGAGGCGACATAGCCACTGGAAGAAAAGCCATTAGTGAACATGCGAGACCGCCTTTTGTTTGGAGTCTAATAGAGGAAATTGCAAATGATTTAAAAGGTGATCGAAACGCGTGTGAATTAAAGATTCGACCAAGACACAAGCATGACTCTAGTGTAAATTATACCGTACTGTAATAAATCGTGATTTTGTGATAAACAAAATGGAAAGAAAAAAAGATATTTGTTTTGCACAAGAACTAGACATCCCAAGCAGAGAAGAGAAGATGGTTAACCTCAGATGCAAGCATCAGTGGACAAACCGAAAAACAAAGATTTAACAACAAATCTTATTGTAGGAAAGAGATTGTATACTTCACCTGAATTTAGTCACAAATCAGAGGATCCGCAAAAGAGCCCCCTAAACCAAGTTCTGTAGTTGACACTAAACTCATCTAAAAAACAGATCCAACCCATGTTTCAGTATAAAATGACTTTTGGCAATTTAGTTCATCCACGATTACGACCACAAGCAACCACAGAAGACAGTGGACCATTCGCAAAGCTAAGCAAGAATCCCCAAACAATCACAACACCAAGTTATTATAAAAACTGCAAGAAACTATTACCAGAAGATCAGCCATGAATGTCTGCAACTCAAGAATAGCAGAGAAATTGTCACTTGTCCGATTTTGCTGCCACCAACAAACAGAGTACATAAGCAAGCTTGGAAAAGCACAAAATAAAAGATAAATCTAGCAAAGGTAGTGTATCTTAAGAAAACATGTTCAAATAACGCTGGATACTCCGATTACAGGATAAGGATTTTAGTGGCTGATGCCCTTCTTTGCTTTCAATGACTCGAGTGCTTTGTTTCGCAACTCAATCTCAAGCCTCTTTGGATCTGAATCCTCCCCTTTTCTATGCTTAGGATGGGTCTCAGCTTCACCCTCTGAAGAATCAGAATGCTCTCGACTCTTAAGTTCCAGCTTTTCACCACGACGTTCTTCCCTTTTACGACGTCTCTCCTCTCGCCTGCGTTTCTTCTCTTCCTTTCTCGTTTTCTTTTCCTCTTTCCTCCTCCTTTTAGCCTCCTTCCTATCTTCTAGGTCAGAATCAGAGCTGCCATTATCATCTGATGATACTTCTTCTCTCTCAGACCTTTTATGCTTTCGATTCTTTTTATCCTTAGTTTGATGCCTGCCACTTTCCTTAGAATCAGAAGAAAGGTTTGCATTAAGGTCGCTGTTATCTTCTTTCACTTTGTTTGAAGGAGGCTGTCTCTTTCCTTCTGAATATTCTAAGTCCTTTTGTGAAACTGCGGACATCTGTGAACCCTCGATTCTATGACCGGGACGCCTCTCTGGCAACTTTCCACTGTTAAGAAGTTGAATAGACCAACGTTTAAAAGACCATAAAATCTGAAGTCAAACAAATATCATATGGAAAAGGGAAAAGAAACAAACTGCACCTCTTTCTCTCTTGCTCCTTTAAATATTCTACACGCCCAACTTCTTGCAATTTCTTTGGTAGTTGTTTCCTCTTCTCAGAATCAGGTGACTGCACTGAAGTTTTCTTTAACAGCTTGGATTTTGTATCCCTGTCATCTCTGTATGCAATGCAAAAGCAGACAGATGGTTAAAGAGTAAACAACTATAGATAAGAAGACTCTGCACGTATAGCACCTTATGTTATCAGGCATTTACATACAATAAAAAAGGAAATGGAGTCGAGAAGTGTGTACCCATCTTGCTCTTCAGATGGGTGTCCAGGAGATCTTCCGCCCCTCCGCTGTTTTCTTCCAATTGGTGAAGGAGATCTACAACGGGCAGGAGGTGAGGGCGACCTAGACAAAGATCTGCTCCATGATGGAGAGCGTCTCCTACGGCTGCCATCAGGTGATTCTGAAGCAGATGGCAATCTTCGTCTTCGCCGGTTGACAGGTGTTGGTGATCTGTGCCGAACAGGAGAGCGCGCTTTCTGACGTTGAGAGGAAGGAGAAGATCTACCTCGACCTCTAACAGGTGACTTTGATCCCTGCTTGACATGTGTCGGGGATTCTGCTTCAGAACCACCAGCTGGTGAAAGGGAGCCTTGCTCTTTGACAGGTGTCAGTGAACTGCGTCTTCTAACAGGTGGAGATGGTAATCCATTTTTCCTACCAGAAGGAAACAGTGACTTGGGTGATGGTGATTCAAGGTGATTGGCTGAATGAGGTCTTCCTATCCTAGTTGGTGAAGGTGATCCTGCACGCCTAGGGGGTGGTGAAGGCAACCTTTGCCCAGCGGGTGGTGAAGGCAATCTTGGCCCAGCGGGAGGAGAGGGCAACCGTTGTCCAGCGGGTGCTCTGCGCCTACCCACTGGTGAGGAAGACCTCCCTGGTGAGTCAGACCTTTCCCGATTAGCTGGTGGTGACCGTGACCTGTTACGCCTATAGAGTGGAGATGGAGACCTACGTCGCCTAGCTGGCGATGAAGGAGACCTACGTCGCTTAAAGGCCAATGGAGACCCGCGGCGCCTAGCAGGCGGTGATGGTGATCTGCGTGGCCTAAGAGGCGGTGATGGTGATCTGCGCCGCCTAGCAGGTGGTGACGGTGACCTGCGTCTCCTAGCAAGTGGGGATGGTGCCCTACGACGCCTAAAGGGTGATGGAGACCTGCGACGCCTTGAAGGGGGTGGTGATTGACGGCGTCTCTCGGGTGAAGATACGCGGCGGCGTCTTTGTGGTGATGGTGATCTGTGACGTCTAATAGGTGACCGTGACCTGCTTCCATAGGGAGAACGTATCCTATGTCGCCGAGGAGACAGAGACCTGCGCAAGGAACGTGATCTAGATCTACGCTTTAAATACGATAATCTTTGCTTTCTGGGTGAGATGGAGGCATCTGATGATCGAGACAAGCTCCTTGATTTCCGTTCACTGTTGTACAAGTAGATCAGAGCCATTAGCAAACTGCACTAGGATTTACAGGAAATGAAAGATAGAGAACGAGTCTGGATTTAAGAAAATAATAACCGAGGGCACATACCCAGAATAACTTCTGGATCCTGAATTTGTTTTGCTGATTGACCTAGAACGTGAATCTCTGCAGAACAACAAATTAATACACTCACATATAAAAATGGTATCAAAAGAACAAAACTATTCAAGAATTACCGGAGGGGTGAGCGGGATGCATCTCTGCGACGTGGAGATTTCAGATCCCTGCATCAGGGTGGCAATGTCAAAACACACACACATTATACTATTAGCCAGCCACAAACAGATACTTGAACAAACATTACCAACGCGAAATTAATATAGTGATGAATAGAAATCGGAGGTGCTCTATCTATAATTTCACAAACTACGCCTAGTATTGACAAGATAGGAAATGAAAAAATAAACATTGATAGAACTCTACCTTCTTCTTTCTTTGACTCCATTCTTCTCATCAGCCCTTCCCTCATCCTGTGGACGATCTCTTGAAGGTTTTTCCTCCATGCCATTTGTCACCTTGGATTCAACGCTGTTGTCCTACAGTAGTTTGAGGTAAAGCACATGAACCCTAATAATTGCAGAAGCTATCTGAGTAACATGAAAAATACAGGCGAATGTTAAAAGCAGAAGAGCATCTGTAAAGACTGAAACTCTCTAGCATGAATAAGTTCTTACTATTTTCCTCAATATATCATGCTCACGGTTCGTATTATTTTCTCCTTCCCTCCTCCTAATTTGATTTAGAAACTGATCTGCTTTTTCTATTGCTTCTTCCTGGCACAAAAGGAAAATAATCATAAGACAAGAGGAGAAACAAATTCAGAATAATTTTTACTTGCCAAGAATACCTGCTTCTTCTTTGTATCAGCTTCCTGCTTCTTCTTTGTTTCATCTAAGAACTGCTGTGGAACACCACTTGAATTATTCTGTGCGCTTAGAAGAAGCGTCCAGAGTTCTTTCATGAACTTGCCAGTATTTTTCTCCATGAATCCAGTTAGCGATATTTGAATCTCCTTACCGTTCACCACCTACAAGAGGAACACCATTCAATTGGAAAAAAAGCTCACTAGTATCCAAAAAAAGCTCGCTTGGTTGATCAGGTACCTTTCCATCAAGCAGACCGTATATAAAGTTGATGAGCACTTCATCTTCAAAACCAAGAAGCTCAGTGACTCTAGTCGCAATCCAAGGTTTGATAACATCCATCTTCACTTTAGTCACATCGACCTAACACCAAGCCAAGCAGAGATGTCACAGTTAATTGAATCACAAGAGCCTACGAGTATAGCCTGAAATTGACCAAACTATTGATTAATCGGAAGAGAAAGAAAACTGACCAGATTGTCCAACTCGGAAGCGAATTTCTGGCTTTTCATCAATTTTGCTTGCTTGTTAGAAAATCGAGTATCCTGCTCGGCAGAAGTACCCTGAAACACAAACAAAAGAGAAATCAGAGGATGCTGGAATTGCTTCGATCTGGATCTAAGAGAAAGAAGATGATCGGAAACTCACCCGGAAGAATCCGCCGGACATCTTTTAGGGTTCGAGGAGGAGGACAATGATCCAAACTTGAGAGATGTAAAAGAGCCCTAGCTATTACACTCCGCCCAATTTTCTTTTTTCCATTATTACCCTCAAACTTTTATTTAAATGACGGTGTTACCATTTCTAATTCACAATTTTTTTTTTTTATCAACTTTCAGATTTCATTAAATGGCTGAAATGTTATCAATAAATAACAAAAGAATAAGAGAAAACGTAGTAATTCACTCCCATTAGTTTCATATCCTCCTAAATTACTCTAAAAACTTTAGGTCATGTGTTTCACCACAATGTCTAACTAAAACGCGAATTTCACCCTAATTCCAGGTTTTCTCGGTTTATGACATCCGGATCGTAAACCAAATAAATTGATTTTGAAAACCGGAACCAAAACCCGAGTTTGGTTTAAAACCCGACCCATACCCATTTTTTTAACCCATTTTCCTTCATTATAATTGAAGATCAAAACCCCCAAATCCAAAAGTCCTCAATTTGAAACGAAGAACCCTAATTGTGCAATTGGTCAAATCGATTTGGTAAGCATGAGCAATATATTACGAGCATGAGCAATCTCGGTGGTTGCTATACAAATCCACATCCATTTCTAATCTCTGCTTTTTACCACCATGTAATGTAACAAGAAAAGAAGGCATTTTTATTGCAAACTCTAATGTACAAATCCCTCTAAAGTTTTTTTCGTTAGCATCATTGTTAGCTTATTGAACAAAAACATGTCATCTTTAACTAAACTTTAAGCAACATTGACCTTAAGTGAAGTAAACAGAGAATTTGAAATTTAGAGTTTTTTTCAAGAAGATATAATAAACGATACAATACAACACAACTTTTTTTCACCAAGTATGTTTTTTTACAACTTGAGGAACAAAAACTACAGATTTAAAGTATGTAAAAGCCCTAATTTTACAGAGGTTCTAGACGCAATTTCAAAAGGGTACCTTAATTTTTTAACATTTGTGAAAAACAACAAATAGAAAGATCTTCAGACCAGATTAACCAGTGTAGATGTGGAGATTAACAGCGAGGATTATAATGGAGTAAATGGCGAAGAAGATGAGAGTGTGAACAACTATGGCTTTTCCGTTGGTTTTGAAGTTACCGAAATCTACGGGACGGTTGTTTCCACCTAATGAGAAGAGAAGTCCCGGTGAGAGAATCATGAATATGATTATGCCGACGAGAATCGGAGCCCAATCCGCCATTGTTGCAACTGTAAAAGAACTTGGTATGGTCGGGTTTTAATTGTAAACCCTTTTGTTCTCGGGGAAGAAGAATAAAACTTGTTTTGTATTAGGGTCAAAATCGGGTTTGGGTCGGGTTTGGGTTTAAAATTGGGTCGATTCCGGTTACTGTTTTTAATCGGGTCATTAAACGGTTAACACACGGTTTTGTTTCTGATTAATTTGGTTAATACAAATCTGGTTTACAGTAAATCGACACTAAATCAAATTGGGTGGAAATATGAGTGATTTTTTTCTGTGTCTATTTGAGCGTTTAACTTCTGTTTGGGGGTGAAATTTACGTTTTAATTTATCATTGTGGTGAAACGCTATGACCTAAAGTTTTGGGGGTGAGTTGGGAGGATATGAAACTATTGGGAGGCAATTACTATGTTTTCCCAAGGAATAAGGAACATAATGATACATAATATAAGAACTCGAGTTCTCTAATTTTTCTGTTAATCGATCCGCTACTTGATTGCTTTGTCGAGAGACCCATTGTACTGCTGTCGTTTGAAACTTCTGAAGTCATAAGCGAATATCACAAATCCAATTGTATAATCTAAAATGTAAATCCCCTCCATTAACTAATTTGGAAACAGATGCATTGTCACTTTCAAAGATCACGTTTGTATGACCACGACTCCAAGTGTAGATAGATGCCATTAGTAAAGCTTAGAGTTCAGTTTCCAGTACCGAGCTACAGACACGTCCTAAGCTATGACCAGCTATATACATTGTTTTGTGAATGTTTCTTCAAGTTATATACATTGCATTAATCCGGGTTAATACACACATAAACACATTAAAAATTATTGGAAATTATTTTAATTTATTTAGTAATATGCTAAGTTACAAAAGTATTTTGTTATTTTAAGATAATATTCCACGTGGTTTAATCCTATTATTTTAAAAAAATTCCAAATCAAAACTCACAAACCTAAATCGAGAAATTGAATGTCAAAAAGTGATTTTAAGTGCGAGACCGACAAAGGAGAAGATTAATCGAAGCCAAAGCTCTTGGATTGGGTCGAATGCAAACACAAACAATGGAATAAGTTTGATGGTTCATGAAGTGAGATGTCAATGTGGGAAATCGTCTATGGTGAAAAAGTCTTCGACGGATGATAATCCAGGGAGAAGATTATACTCATGTGGAAAAGCGAAATGGAGATCCAGCAATTTATTTTGGTGATTCGACACTGAAAAACGTCACGGTGGCAGAAAATTGCGTTGTTGGAAGCTCGAGACTTAATTCGTGAGCAAGATGAAGAATTGAAGAAGCTTAGAGCTTTGGTCAGCCATAAAATTGAACGTGAAGGTAATGAGATCGAATCAAAATTCCATAAATCTGTGTTCTTGTCTGAAATGGAAAAAAAAACAAGAAGCTTGAAAAAGAAATTGTGTTAAGCAATGAAAAGGAGAAGCTCTTATGACAATTTCTGATCATATCATGGGTTGGATTTGTAGGTGTTACTATTGTAATTGTCAATTCTCTAAAGTAAGATTTGTAATGGCCTTCGATCTTAGTTTGTGATCATATCTTTAGTTGGATTTGTAGGTGTTACTAGTATTGTTGTAGTTGTTAAATAATGTGATTGTGTTGGTCAAGTTAATGTTGCAAGGTTATTGCTATTTTTTTACTATTAAAAACCATTCAACTGTATCAAAATAAACTGTCACAAATTGTCTTTAACAACCAAAATGTACCAAAAAACATACCACCATTTTGAGAAAGTTTAGAGACCAGCACAAAAAGTCTTCACAAAAAGAGTTGATTGTCTTGTGACGGTTAAAAGTCTTAAAAAACATAACCATTTATAGATGTTGTACATGTGCACCAACTCATCCTTCATATCATTAGAACGTATTTCAGGCCTCCAGATCGGTGTAAAATTATTACCTCGGTAATGACAAAGACTAAGCTGGAAGTGCACAGCGATCAATGCAGTACTTAAGGGTCAAATGTTGGGAATGTCCTGAAATCATTTGTACTTACTCTAGAAAGTTAAAATGTCAAGGTTTGACAATCATATGATATTAGATGGTTATAATGTTTTGGTAGAAACCACTTATAACTTATGGGCATGAAAGCCTATTACTAATATTATATGATCCTATTGGGTCACACACCTAAGCAAACTAGATCACGGATAAATTGAGTTTTAATAATAATACAATACATATATATATTATATGTGATATTATATATATGTGTATTAATGCATTCAGAATATATGGTATATAAGATATACATATATGATGCATTTATATATATGTGTACGTGAAGTAAAAGGAAGAAAAAAGGTAATTGAGATTACTCCTTCCTCTCCACGTAATTGCCTCCTAATTTGGGCTAAGCCCATTAAGTGGTGATTGCACTATATATATTGAAGTGACGTGATGTTAATATGATTAACCTAAAAAAAGTCAGCCAAACATAAACCCTAAACATAAGATAAAACAGTTTGTCTTGATTATTGAGATTGGATCTCAAACGGCACTAGCATCCCGTCTTGATCTAGTTTGTGTGCGTGTTGTCACTAATAGAGGCACGACGTTTGGAGTGTTACATAACCTTGATCTAATCCAATTCATATTTCCGCTGCAGTTGATCCAGGTATATCTAAAAACTCTGTAGTGTAGATCTAATTTAATATTTACACGAATCCTGAGAATCTGAATTCAATATTAATATTTATAAAGATTTATAAATCGCTATTAAATTCCAACAGTGGTATCAGAGCGAACGTGTGTAATATTAAAATTGATCTAGCAAATTAATATATATATGTGATATTTATATTAATTGTGTTACTGCTTTTATGAAAAACTATGAAATTTTATAATGATCGAGTATGGTGTTGAAACCGTACATTATAATTTGGTGCATGTAATTTATAATATGATTATAATAAACAACCATGCATAATTCATGTTAGGTCGTTCATATTCATGTTACGTGACTTTATTCATGCAATATGACATGCATAACAAATTAATATATAAGATATATTAAAAGATGTATGTGACTTGGTTTCTGGACTATTTGATCCGGTTATCAATCGGTTAATTAAAATTATAATTAATTAAAATAAGCCGAATTATTCTTGTTGTTTCGGTTTGGTTTCTGAATTGGTTCGGTTAAGCCAAACCGAACGTTTCGCTTGATTTAAACTTCTAATATGATTAGAGTGCGATTGTTCCAAGTTAATTAAATAAATAATTTATAAATTTAATTAGATTAAAAGAATTTAATTATTTACGATCCAATTAAATACATATAAGATATGGGTTAATTATATTTTAAATTTTATATAAGATATAATTTTTATAATATAAATATATGTAAATTAGATTAAAATTAATTCCTCATTTAATATCAAGTATTTTGAAGCCTATCCAATCTTTGTCAACTGTCAATGCTTATTTTGTTGTGTGATGGGCCTGCTTGTAATGAGGTATCCGCATCTACATAAGTGAGGCAGATGGTAATGGTTACCATATGAAATAAGATTGGTTTACTTGACTAAGCTATCAAAACAGTTTTGGGTTTAGAGGCGTAGGTTGGATTTGACATAAGATGTCATCCAACAACCAAGAGTTATATTGGATATAATTAGCAAGGTGTTGCTTACCTAAACAGCTAGATATTCGGGCGATGGGCCAAAGCTCACTTGAATTCTAGTAAAATATGGATCTTGGATCATTATATTCATTTTGAGGATAATTTAGTTTTGAATATAAATTAGTCTTCTTAATTGTTGAGATTTCTCGAATTCATGAACATCATATTAATCTTTACTCTTCTTTCCGACAGCTATGTCAAACTCCCACAGTTCATTTTCACTGCGATCAGTCCTTGAGAAGGATAAGTTGAGTGGATCGAACTTCCTCGAATAAAATCGAAATATGAGAATTGTTCTCAAACAGGAAAAAAAGGATTATGTCCTGGAAAAAGAATTTCCTGAAAAACCTAAGACCAATGCTCAGCATGCCGAAAGGACTGCATGGGATAAACATCTCAGTGATAGGGTTGATGTGTGTTGTCTTATGTTGGCTACCATGAACTCAGACTTGCAAAAGCAATATGAGAACGTGGATTTGCCAATTGACATGATCACTAGCCTGAAAGGGATGTTTCAGGAGCAGGCACGAACTGAGAGATATAAAACCGTTAAGGCTCTCATTGAGTGCAAGCTGCCTAAAAACAGTCCAGTTAGCCCACATGTCATTAAGATGATGGGTTATATTGATAACCTGGCAAAACTGGATTCCCCTATTAGCCAAGAGTTGGCCACTGACATTATCTTGCAGTCACTGCCGTCGAGTTATGACCAGTTTGTTATGAATTACAACATGAACAACTTGGCAAAGACTTTGACGGAGCTGCATGGAATGCTCAAAACTGCTGAGCCAAACACCAAGAAGGACACCCCGCATGTGCTTATGGTGCAAGGGGGAAAAAAGTTTAAGAAACATGGTAAGAACAAAGGAAATGGTAAGACTAGCTGGGTTAAGAATCCGGCAAAGCCTGACCCTGCTCCTAAGTTTAAGCCTGGTCCTTCTGGTGAAGACAAGTGCCATTATTGTAATGGTTCTGGGCATTGGAAGAGAAACTGCAATAAATACATGGAAGATCTGAAAAAGAAGAAGAAAACCTTTGAGACTTCTTCTTCAGGTATTTATGTTATAGAAGTAAATGTTACTAATTCTAGTTCTACTTTTTGGGTATTGGATACCGGTTGTGGTGCTCATATTTGTACGAATATGCAGGGCCTAAGCAACAATATAACTTTGGAGAATGGACAAGTGGACCTGCGCGTGGGAAATGGAGCAAGAGTTGCTGCAGTAGCTGTGGGAACCTTTCATTTGTCTTTGCCTTCGGGAATGGTTTTGGAACTTAAGAATTGCTACTATGTACCTGCTATAAGCAGAAATATCATTTCTATTCCCTGTTTGGATTTGGAAGGTTTTCATTTTTCGATTAAAGACAAGTGTTGTTTATTTGATCGTGGTGAAATTATTTATGGTAGCGGTCCATTAGAGAATGGGCTTTATATTTTAAACCAAAGTGTGCCTGTATATAACATTAGTACAAAGAGATTAAAGTCAAAAGACTCAAATCCAACGTTTCTTTGGCATTGTCGTTTAGGCCACATAAATGAGAAGCGCATTCAAAAGCTTCATAAGGATGAACTTTTGAGCTCATTTGATTTTGAATCATATGAGAAATGTGAATCTTATTTGCTGGGAAAAATGACCAAGGCTCCTTTTACTGGACATAGCGAACGGGCCAGCGACTTGTTAGGCCTTATACATAGTGATTTATGTGGGCCAATGAGTATAAATGCCAGAGGAAACTACCAGTACTTCATTACGTTTACTGATGATTACAGTAGATATGGTTATGTTTATCTAATGAAACATAAGTCTGAATCTTTTGAAAAGTTCAAGGAATTTCAGAATGAAGTACAAAACCAACTTGGCAAGACAATTAAAGCCCTTCGATCAGATCGAGGAGGAGAATATTTGAGCCATGATTTCAATGATCATCTAAAAGCATGTGGAATTGTTTCACAGCTCACTCCTCCAGGAACACCGCAATGGAATGGTGTATCTGAAAGGAGAAATCAAACTTTATTAGATATGGTTCGATCAATGATGAGTCATACAGATCTTCCATTATCCTTTTGGGGATATGCTCTAGAAATTGCTGCGTTTACGCTCAACCGGATCCCATCAAAGTCAGTAGAAAAGACACCATATGAGATATGGACCGGAAAGGTTCCGAATTTGTCTTTTCTGAAAATTTGGGGTTGTAATGCTTATGTAAACGTTTGTTTACGGACAAGCTTGGACCCAAATCTGACAAATGCTACTTCGTAGGTTATCCTAAAGAAACCAAAGGTTACTACATTTACAACTCCACCGAAAACAAAGTGTTTGTTGTTCGGAATGGTTCCTTTCTAGAAAGAGAGTTTCTTTCAAAAGGAACTAGTGGGAGTAAAGTGCAGCTCAAAGAATTTCGAGATATGCAGGAGATTGCTCCAACTTCTGAGGAAAAGCATCAGCTAGATTTACGAAGAGTCGTAGAATCTACACCTGTGGAACCTGAGGTACGTAGATTCTACACCTGTGGAACCTGAGGTACGTAGATCTGAAAGGACTCGTCACGAACCTGATAGATATGGGGTTTGGGTGACGGATCATCATGATATATTGATTATAGAGAATGATGAACCTACGTCTCATGAAGAAGCAATGATGGGCCCCGATTCCGAAAAATGGCTAAAGGCCGAAGAATCCGAAATGGAATCCATGTCAGAAAACCAAGTATGGACTTTGGTAGATTTACCTGATGGTGTTAAAGCCATTGAGTGTAAATGGGTTTTCAAGAAGAAAATCGACATGGATGGTAATATCCAGATATACAAAGCTAGATTGGTGGCTAAAGGTTATAAACAGATTCATGGTATATAGTATGATGAAACCTATTCACCAGTGTCAATGCTTAAGTCCATTCGGATTCTCCTAGCAACTGCCGCTTATTATGATTATGAGATATGGCAGATGGATGTGAAAACAGCTTTCCTTAATGGAAATCTCGAAGAGGATGTGTACATGACACAACCTGAGGGTTTCACAGATCCTAAAAATGCTAGGAAAGTATGCAAGCTTCATCGTTCCATTTATGGTTTGAAGCAAGCATCTCGGAGTTGGAATCTTCGTTTTAATGAATCTATCAAAGTGTTTGATTTTATTAGAAACGAAGAAGAACCGTGTGTTTATAAGAAGACTAGTGGGAACGCTGTTGCATTTCTAATATTGTATGTAGATGACATACTGCTCATTGGAAATGACATTTCTTTGCTTCAGTCTGTTAAGACTTGGCTAAGTAGTTGTTTCTCGATGAAAGACATGGGAGAAGCCGCTTATATTCTTGGAATAAGAATCTATAGAGATAGATTGAACAAAATCATTGGGCTGAGTCAAGATACTTATATAGATAAGATTTTGCACCGGTTTAATATGCATAATTCCAAGAAAGGTTTCATTCCAATGTCTCATGGCATAACTCTCAGTAAGACTCAGTGTCCTTCGACACCTGATGAGCGAGAGCGCATGAGTAGAATTCCTTATGCTTCTGCTATAGGGTATATCATGTATGCCATGCTCTGTACTCGTCCAGATGTTGCATGTGCTTTAAGCATGACGAGTAGATACCAATCAGATCCAGGTGAGAGTCACTGGACAGCAGTCAAGACCATTCTCAAGTATTTAAGAAATACTAAAGATAAGTTCTTGGTCTATGGAGGAAGTGATGAGCTTGTTGTGGATGGTTACACCGATGCCAGTTTCCAGACGGACAAAGATGATTTCCGATCACAATCAGGATTTATCTTGTCTTAATGGAGGAGCGGTGAGTTGGAAGAGCTCCAAGCAAAGCACTGTGGCTGACTCCACAACCGAAGCTGAGTATATCGCTGCTTCTGAAGCAGCAAAAGAGGTTGTTTGGATTAAGAAGTTCATTACTGAGCTTGGTGTTGTTCCTAGCATATCTAGTCCGGTGGATCTCTATTGTGACAACAATGGAGCCATTGCTCAGGCAAAGGAGCCCATATCACACCAGAAATCCAAACACATTGAGAGATGATATCATCTCATTCGTGATATTGTCGACAGAGGAGATGTGAAGATTAGTAGAGTCTCAACGGATGCAAATGTTGCTGATCCTTTAACTAAGCCCCCTCCACGGCCTAAGCATGAGAGTCATACTGAGGCTATAGGCATTAAATTCCTTAAGATGTGATCTTGATTCTAGTGGGCGAATTTTCTTTTATGATATGATGTTCATGTAAATATACATTTGATTTATTTTCAAATTAATGAAATTTGTTTCAGTATTATTTTGTTATTGGATAATTAAATAATAGTCCCAAAATAATTTATATCATTCTTATAGGTCATCAAGTACGTGACTTGATCATGGAACCCTATAAGTGATAAATGATGTAAATTATAGAGGTCCCTAGTCACAATTATTATCATGGGACATTAATAACTATAGATGACTAGTATGTGAGGTGACTGATGACTAAGTTTCGTGAAGTCATTGATATGTAGTATCAAAGTCAATCACATAAATATGTGTTGGAGAACACAGTATTGGACTGACCCACTATGAGAACTTTACAAGATTGTTATATGAGTGTCATAAGAGTTTCTCATTACGACTATAAAGTATAGTCCTTTGACCTGAGTTCATCATGATTACTTACATATGGATTGATGTGTTTTGACTCTGTCAAACGTCAGCCGTAAAAGGTGATTATAAAGATAGTGATTGGACATGCCATGAATTGTGTAAAGAACAGGGATGGAACAAGATGGAATTTGTCCCTCCTATATAACGGGAGATAAATATCTCTGGGCCTATCGAAGATTTGATACTGAGAAATGCATGGCCGTGCTCAAATGAGGTGAAAGTCAGTCGTTTGGTTTATCAGTATAAATCAGAGTTCGAAAATATGGTCTCACTACAAGAAAATAGCTTATTTATAGCAGATGAAGATAGCACGGTTTTAATAACTGCTATAGTAGATATGTTGGTGGGTTGGGGTTACCTATAATAGCATTTTTTACATGCTAAACCGGGAAAAAGATAAGCGGGAAGCTAAAATTGGGTCTTGGAGCCTAATTTTCACAAAAGTCTGATGTAGTGGCAACACTTAGAATATATTTTCGTTTTACCGCTAAAGTTGAGGCCTAACAAAATAAAACAACTTTTCATAAACTAAAAATAAACCAAAAAATCAGAAACAAAAAAATATCAATTGAGGCTTCTTCAAACCTCATCGATCTCGACGGTGACCAAAAATTCCGACGTCGGTCACAATTACCACCTCCGTTGCCGTCAATATCAATTGAGAATCTCTTCTAATCAGGTCTAGGTCATCTTCAACCTCAATTTTGTTTGACCTAGATCTTCCATCGGAACCTCCTTCTCTATCTCTTCTAATCAGATCTAGGTCATCTTCAACAATAGTGAAGGTACTCTTTTCACCCAATTGGTGTTTTAAATCCAATTGAAATTTCAATCGTTTTTATTTGTCTCATGTTTGACTTGATATGTAGCAAAATCATCATGTTTATCCGTTTATTCATGCAAGAATAAACCAAGAGGAAGAAGAGAAGCATCTGTTTATCCGTTTATTCAGGCAAGTTTCAATTTCTGAGTTAGGATTCGTATAGCTTCAAATCTCCTTGAAGTAAATGTTAAATTACAAATCTTCAGTTGTGTTTGCAGCTGGTAAAGGCGATTGCAACTGTGGGGAACTGAAACTTCTTTCTGCTTTAAAAAAAATCATCCCATTGCAGCTTATACAAGTTAGTAACATATATCCTAAATGATATAGGTCATAAAACTCTTTAATGATTGTTGGTTTTGCTTGAGAAAATGTTCCCTTTCACTCTTTGATTTGTTTTTTGTTTGAGTTATATAATGTCTGTTAAGTATAGATGTTATTGTGGCTTTGATGATTGTTGGTTTTGCTGGAGAAAATGTCTTGTTGTTTGTTTGAGATATATAATGTTTGTTATATAATCTTTGATGTCGTATCTTGTAGATAATCTATTTTGCTGTTTGATTTGTGTGATGTGTGATAATCTAATTTGGTTTGAATTGTTGTGTTAGTGAGTATTAATTAGGATTAGAACATATATTGCTGGACAAGGAATGGGTGCATCTTTCCAGGTAAGGGATTTAAATCAATGTAGGTAGGGTTTTGAATGGGGGTTAGACTCTTTTGTGATTTTTTTTCATTTTACTTGTCATGTAACTGCACTAATGAAGAGTCGATCCTGCTTACGAGAGAGGCGCTCCTAAATTTGTACAATCTGTGACAGTATGAGACATGGACATGATAATATGTCCATGCATTGACTGTCGCAATATAGATCGTCATTTAGGCAGTGATATAGTTGATCATCTAGTAAGAAGGGGAATGGATGAAGCTTACAAGATGCGTGTAGATTGGTATCATTATGAAGACGTGAACTCAGTGGGTGGAAGCAACAAAACTCAGTGGAACAATGAGATTTTAGGATTATACCAAGCTGCTGAACGTTTTGATGAAGAGATGACTAAGAATATAGAATTAGGAGAGGCTGCGGAGTGTCAAGACAAGAAAGAAGATGAATTCCTTGAAAAGCTAGGAGATGCCGAGACACCATTATATCCAGGTTGTGCAAATCATAGCAAGTTATCATCGATTGTGTCGTTATACAGAATCAAGACACAAAACGGTTGGTCCGACAAAAGCTTTAATACTCTGCTTGAAACATTGTCAGAGATGTTACCGGAGGATAATGTACTTCACACATCCTTGTACGATGTGAAGAAATTTCTCAAGACTTTTGATATGGGTTATCAAAAGATTCATGCTTGTCTTAATGACTGCTGCCTATTCAGAAAGAAGTACAAGAAGCTTGACCATTGTCCTAAATGCAAAACCTCACGATGGAAGATAAACATTCAGACTGGTGAAGTAAAGAAGGGTGTCCCACAAAAAGTTTTACGATATTTTCCGATAATCCCACGTCTGATGCGAATGTTCAGGTCCGAGGAGATGGCAAAAGACTTAATATGGCACTTTAGTCATAAGAGCACCGATGGAAAAAGCCACCATCCAGTGGATTCTGTCACATGGGATCAAATGAATGACAAGTATCCATCCTTTGCCAGTGAACCAAGGAACTTGAGGCTTGGACTTTCCATAGATGGATTTAATCCCTTCAACATGAAAAACAGTAAGTATAGTTGCTGGCCTGTTTTGCTAGTGAACTATAATATGCCTCCAAACTTATGTATGAAGAAGGAAAACATAATGCTTACGTTGCTGATTCCGGGTCCGCAATAACCTGTAAATAGTATAGATGTATACTTAGAACCGCTGATTGAAGATTTAAACCATCTTTGGAACAAAGGAGAGTTAGCCTTTGACGCCTTCAGTAAAACTACTTTCACTCTTAGGGCAATGCTTCTTTGGACTATAAGTGATTTTCCTGCCTATGGGAATCTTGCAGGCTATAAAGTGAAGGGTAAAATGGCTTGCCCTGTCTGTGGGAAGAACACAGATTGTTTGTGGTTGAGTAATTGCAGAAAGCATGTTTACATGTCTCACAGAAAAGGGTTGGCACCGTCACATAGGTATAGGGAAAAAAAATCATGGTTTGATGGACAAGCTGAACATGGGAGAAAAGGAAGGATATTGACAAGACATAACATATCCCAACTTCTGAAACATTTCAAAAAGTTGATTTTGGAAAAGCTAAAGAGAGAGGAAGGAAAAGAAAGAAGCCTGAATGTGTTGAGGCAGGCTCAGATAGCGAAGATGTAGAAAGTGAATCAGAGGAAAAGGAAGAAGTAGGAGTTATCAAGATGGAAAAAACGATCAATATTTTTCAAGCTGCCTTATTGGGAGGTATGTTTATATTGTTTACTATGGCTTTATTTTCCCAGAATTTATATATATATACATATATATATATATATATATATATAGGGAAAACGGTCATTTTAATACTGAACTATCCGTTTTGCGCCAAAATAAGTACCAACTTTCGAATGAGCCAAATAAATACCAAACTTTGGTTGACTTGGCCAAATTAAGTATAAAATAAGTCAACTTTAACTGCCGTTAAAAAAAAGTTAACCACCATTTACTTCATCCGTTAAGTTTCAAAACGACGTCGTTTTGAAATTAGAGAAAAAATCTCATAAGGTCATTTTAATACCAAACTCTCCATTTTGAGCCAAAATAAGTACCAACTTTCTAATGAGTTACAAAAATACCAAACTTTGGTTGTCTTGGCCAAATTAGATATATAGGAGGTGCTTGGCCAAGTCAACCATAGTTTGGTATTTTTTTGACTCATTAGAAAGTTGGTACTTATTTTGGCTCAAAATAGAGAGTTTGGTATTAAAATGACCTTATGAGATTTTTTCTCTAATTTCAAAACGACGCCGTTTTGAAACTTAACGGATGAAGTAAACGGTGGTTAACTTTTTTTAACGGCGGTTAAAGTTGACTTATTTTATACCTAATTTGGCCAAGTCAACCAAAGTTTGGTATTTTTTTGGCTCATTAGAAAGTTGGTACTTATTTTGGCGCAAAATGGATAGTTCGGTATTAAAATGACCGTTTTCCCTATATATATATTAAGCTTTGTTTAACTTTGTTTCTTGTTATCTATATTTGTACTTTTCAGGAACTGCCTGTAAGGAATAATTTTGACGTCATGCATGTGGAGAAAAATGTGGCTGATAGCATCGTCTCTACGCTGTTGCATTCAGGAAAATCAAAAGACGGTCTTAAGGCTCGAAAAGATTTGCAAGCTCTTGGTATTCGAAGGATTTGCATCCTATAACCCAAGGGAAAAGAACATACCCTCCTCCAGCACCATGGTCTTTGTCCAAGTCAGAGAAGAAAGTGTTTTGTAAGCGGTTGTATGACTTCAGAGGTCCAGACGGGTACTGCTCAAATATAGCTAGAGGCGTAAGTTTAGATGATTGTAAGATTACAGGCCTGAAATCACATGACTATCACGTGTTGATGAAACAACTTCTCCCTGTTGCAATTAGAGGTTTGTTACCTAAAGGTCCTAGGATTGCAATTCTACGCTTATGTGCATTCTTCAACCAGTTGTGTCAGCGAGTGATTAACACTGAACAAATTTCAGTAATGGAAACTGAAGTCGTAGAAACTTTATGCATGTTTGAAAGGTTTTTCCCTCCTAGCTTCTTTGATATTATGGTGCATTTGACTGTACATCTAGGAAGGGAAGTCCGACTATGTGGGCCAGTCCATTTTAGATGGATGTATCCATTCGAAAGGTACGCCCCTCTCTTGTATATATTTTTCAAACTTTTTATCTTCAAAAACTAAGAATTATATGGTTTTAATATAGCTTAACTGTTTACGGTCTACAAGTACATGAAATTTCTGAAAGATTTTGTACGAAACCCTGCAAGACCAGAGGGTTGCTTTGCTGAGTCGTATCTTGCAGAAGAATGTATGCAGTTTTGTAGTGATTTCTTAAAGAAGACAACAAAGGTAGAAGAAAAACACGATAAGAACACTGATTATGAGAATATCTTTATATTAGAGGGTCGTCCGATATCCGCAGGCACTCCTATCACTCTTACTAAAACAGATAAGAAAATAGCCCATCTTGCTGTCATTCAAAACATGGCTATGGTGGATCCTTATGTCGAGTAAGTTGAACTGGTTTTTAATTTTGTTTTCAGTTATCATTTCTTTTACAAATTACACTCTACTGATATATGCATCTTTTTTGTTATCCCTTTACAAGCATGCACCTGCAATACCTACAAGACTCTAATGCAAGATGTAGGCGTGATGCAACCTACTTATGGGGTATGCATACTCAAAATTTCGCTACTTGGTTAAAAGAACAGGCAAGTTTTCTAACTTAATTGAATGTTGTTATCTGTTGGTACTTGTTTTATAACAAAGAATGGTATTGTCTTAACATTTTAGAGATTTGTTTGTAGATAAATACACTGACATTTTATTTACATTTACTAGATACCTCTAAATTCTGAAGAACTTGGAGATACGCTTAAGTGGTTGGCATATGGTCCACGTTGTATTGCAAGGTCGTATACAGGTTATATAGTGAACGGCCAGCGGTTTCAGAAAATCTCAGTTAGTAGGCAAAGTCAGAATAGTGGGGTTCTTTATGAGGCAACATCGATGTGTAGAGCTAGTGCAAGAGATAGTAGACAAGTTGTTGATCTTGTATCCTACTATGGCAGAGTGATGGATATTATATTGTTGGATTACAATGTCTTCTATGTTGCTCTATTCCGCTGTCAATGGGCAGTGAGAGGTAATGGCGTTAAGGTAGAAGATGGGTTCACACTTGTTAACCTGAACCAGAGTCAAGTTTCATTCTCTAGGGATCCTTATATATTAGCCTCTCAAGCCAAACAAGTTTTTTATTCAAGAGAGGATGATTCATCAAGTTGGCATGGTGTTCTCAGAGGTCCTTCAAGAAGATACAGTGAAGAAGATATTGAAGAAGATGGTGATGTCGGTCCATTGCCATTAAATGTGAACATGGATGCCGAAGACTTAGATGATGCTGCTCGAGATACCCGAGTTGACTGTGAAGGCATATATGTGTGAAATGACAGTGTAGTCTAAATGTTTTGGGGGTTCTGGGTTTTTGTAAAAGTAAAGGATATTTGTGATTGAAATGCAGCTTATATTTTGTGTTGATGAGTTTGTTAACCTTATATATAGTTTGTTGTCTATGTGTTCTGCATTTTGTTTGATTGATTATGTGAGTAAGTAGTTGTTGTTTTTATATTGATTATGTGACTAACTAGTTTTTTTTTATGTCAGGTACACGAAGATGGCTCGTACAAAGTTTATCAGAAAAAGAAGCAAACAAAGAAGTTCATCGACCCAGCAGTTGAAGACATTGCTTCTGAGAAGGAACCAGTAGCAGAATAGGCTTGTGGGACTGAAACAATAGAAGAGCAGGCTTCTGAGATGGAACTAGTAGCTGGACAAGGAACAGACCAAACCAAGCGCGATAGGACACCAGATCAGTCACCCACTGAATTGCTTGAAGGACAACAACCGCAGCCAAATGAGATCAATGATAAAGACATAGTAAATTATGACTTTGAATTTGACTATGAAGGATCAGCTGAACATGGAGATGACTTGGCAGATGAGAATCAATCTGATCCGGTTAAGAAAACACGTTCCAATCACAATAGATGATTGGAGGAAGATTGGCGATGAAAAGAAAACAATTATGTGGAAGTCTATTCAGGTGACCTTTTCTATACTTCTACAACTATAAATTATAATTTACACCACAATTGTTGTTCATTCTTTAATGATTGATATTTTGTCAAATGCAGGCCAGGTTTGAGCTTGAGGAAGAGTATCAAAAGGTTGATGTGTTTAAGCAGATGGGGTGTTTGTGGAGAGCATCGAAATCACGTCTTGTCATAGCTATTGGGAAGGCTAAGAACAACAAATAAAGAATGGAGCTACGACCGAAGAGTATGACTGTGATGGAATGGCGTAGATTTGTGAAGGAGAAAACTAGCCCAGCCTTTAAGGTATTCACTTTTAATTAACTTTCCTTGTAAGATTTTATATGTAACACATCGTTTATATGTAGGCTCTGAGTGATGAATACAAGAAAAGAAGGGCAAAACAGATTCCTCACACCTCTAGTCGAAAAGGAATGGTTAGACTAGCAGAACAAATGGTAAGGCTAGTTCTTTCTTACTCTAATCAATTATCTAAATCACTAAGTTGTACTAATATATGTTGGATTACAGAAAAGGATAGCTCTAAGCCATCTAAGGTGACAAGGCTAAATGTTTGGGTCAAGTCTCGTACCAGAAAAGATGGTACACCCGTGAATGCAATTGCAGCTGAAAAGATTGTAAATTTTTTCTTCTGTTTTGTTGTGGTTTATGCATATGCATTTTTTTGTTTCCAACTACTTTTCAATGTGGAATTATTGTTTTCAGAGGAAGGCAGCTGAGGTTGATAGTGGTGATCCTTCCTCAACAACAACAAATCCAAAAGAAGACCTCCTTTCACAAATTTTAGGACCTGATAATCCTGGTCGTCTGAGGGCAATGGGTAGAGGGATGAATATGACCAAATTAGCTTGTTTTCAAGTGAAGAGCAAGTGTATGGCTGAAATGGCTGCAAGTCAGATGCACTTGAAGCAAAAGGTACACGACTTAGAAGAGCAAGTTGGAAAAATGCAAAAAGAGGTAAGCTGTTAGAAAATATTAAACCTGAAACACGACTTAGGTTAATACGTTAGGAAATACTAAACCTGTTAAAAGTTTTAAGTGACCAAATTTGACTGTTGTTTAACAGAGACAAGCAGAACCTGAAGTGGGAGAAAACTCAGCTCCAATAGTAAGTAATTTAGAGCATATAAGTATAAGACTATTCTATTTTAAATTAAGAAAATCCATAGAATTGTTCTATTAATTATGAGTTCATTTATACTGTTTTTTTTGTAGAGTGTAAACACAAAATCACAACCTAAGTGTGTGTTGGTTGATTGGTGTGGTACTGATGATAATGTTGCTGAGGGTCGGCTTATTTCTTCTGACCCTGATGAGTTTGTGAACAATATAACCTTAGGGCCTGACTCTGTTAAAGTTTTGGTAGAAAATGCCACCAAAGCAGATGCATTTCTTTGGAGACCTGCACCTAAAATGTCTATAGTTGAGGAAGCTGTTGGAGAAATGATTGCATGGCCTGCTGCATATTGTGTTGTTTTAGACAACGAGTTTCCTCCAGAAGTTATTCCACTAAAGGTAAGTTTCTTATTCATCACCATATAAGTTAGCTTAGTGAACTCACTGGTTTAATGCTTTAGATGGTTTTTGGATCAAATATTGTAGAAAATCATGATTGTTATTATCATTTTTGGCTTAACTCTTAACTCAGCTTTTTTTATATGTATGTATGCTTAAGTTCTGGATTGTTCATGCATGTTTTTTACAGAGCCCAACAACCTATTAAATTAACAAATGCAAACTAATGGATTGGGCTAGAAATGAGGAAGTTGTTGCTGTAGGGCGTTGGCAGACTCGCGAACCAAAAGCATTGGTTAATGGACTTAATCTGGGACCAAATGCAGTGAAAGTATTTGTGGATGAGGTAATACATCCTCATGCATTTCTATGGAGGCCAACAACAAATATGACAAACCTTGAGGATGCTTTGAATTCTTTCGTATCATGGCCTGCCAATAGAGTTGTGTTTAAAACAAACCTTGAGGATGCATGAAGTCCAACATCTCCAGTACAGAAATCAGAGGCAACTCCACAGTCCCCTCTTGAGAGTGTTGCAGCTACACCACAAGCTCCTCAAAAGAAATCTAAAATCCTTTCACCATCTCCTCGTAGATCTCAAGTAATTTCTTACCTTTAGTTCTATGTTTTTGCTTGTTACCTGCTGCATATTGTGTTTTTTCTTGTTATTAGTGTTAAGTTTGATTATGTATACTTTAAACATTGCAGCGTCTCAGTCCAAAAAAAGTTGTGAAGGAAAATCAGAAATGCAAATTGATGGATCTATCTGGAAAAAAGCGTGTCGTTGCTGAAGGACGCTGGATTTCAAACAAGCCGGACCAAGTTGTCCACTTTGTTCCATTGGGGCTTAACGCAGTGAAAGTTTGGGTGGTTGTAGTGAAGGTAGAAGATGCACCTGTTTGGAGGCCTTCCACAGAAATCGAGGAGCTTAGAGATGCTTTGGGTACATTTATTGCATGGCCAGAAGACAAAGTTATAATTGAGGTAAGACTTTTTTTGGATAAGCTTAGAGATGATTTGGGTACAATTCTAAGTTATAAATTAGGTTTGGTTAAAGTGCTAATATGGCTTTCTTGCTCGCAGGAGGAGTAGTGCAAGCTTATAATTGGGATTAGATTCAACTTTGTTTCTTTTAGTAATTTCTGTTCGGTGTTGTGGTGTTCTTTATGTAAGAATTGGATTACTTTCTGTTTGGTATTGTGGTGTTCTCTATGTACGAACTGAAATACTTTCTGTTTGGTGTTGTGATATTATGCAAAATGGATCCAATTTTATTGCAGCAAATTGATGAAAACATGAACAAGCTAGCTTTCATAACAACCATTTTGATATCACGCTACAACACAATATATAATAGCTAGGAGAAACAGCTACAATGAAAACGAATACAACATTTTAGAAAAGCTACAATTAAACCGAATAAAACATTTTAGAAAAGCTACAACAAATGTTAATACAACGCTTCAAAAATGCTACAACTAACCCTACTACAGCATTATACAAGAGCTATAAAAATATATATTAGAGCACTCGAAAAATGCTATTGTAGAACAGCCTACAATAGCGTTGGAAAAAATGCTATTGTAGAAGGGGGATCTAAGATAGCTCCGGATGTCATAGCGTTCATCAAAGCGCTATGAAACCCATATGATAGCGTTATTCATGAGCTAAGGAAGCCCATATTTCTTGTAGTGAATAAGGATGACATAATTTCTTGCCTTATGCTATGATCGAGATATAGAGACAAAGGGATTATAGGAATAGATTATTCCATTACAAGTGGGAGACTGTTGGGAATGTCCTGAAATCATTTGTACTTACTCTAGAAAGTTAAAATATCAAGGTTTGACAATCATATGATATTAGATGGTTATAATGTTTTGCTAGAAACCACTTATAACTTATGGGCTTGAAAGTCTATTACTAATATTATATGATCCTATTGGGTCACACACCTAAGCAAACTATATCACTGATAAATTGGGTTTTAATAATCATACAATACATATATATATTATATGTGATATTATATATATGTGTATTAATGCATTCAGAATATATGGTATATAAGATATACATATATGATGCATTTATATATATGTGTACGTGAAGTAAAAGGAAGAAAAAGGTAATTGAGATTACTCCTTCCTCTCCACGTAATTGCCTCCTAATTTGGGTTAAGCCCATTAAGTGGTGATTGCACTATATATATTGAAGTGACGTGAAGTTAATATGATTAACCTAAAAAAAGTCAGCCAAACATAAGATAAAACAGTTTGTCTTGATTATTGAGATTGGATCTCAAACGGCACTAGCTTCCCGTCTTGATCTAGTTTGTGTGCGTGTGGATACTAATAGAGGCACGACGTTTGGAGTGCTACATAACCTTGATCTAATCCAATTCATCTTTCCGCTGCAGTTGATCCAGGTATATCTAAGAACTCTGTAGTGTAGATCTAATTTAATATTTACACGAGTCCTGGGAAATTGAATTCGATATTAATATTTATACAGAGTTATAAATCGCTATTAAATTCCAACATCAAATCCCCTGAGGACCAAATGGGCACTATAAGTTTATCAAGTCAAGTTAAACTAGGATATATATGGATTGGGGTTTTGTGTCACGAAACTCAGAATGTGAATAAAAGTTTAAAATCAATTTAAAACAAACGTTGGATTTCAGGGAATTATTTAGGGTTCCTCGATTAAATTATTCAGGAATGACAAACATATATCTAGTAAAGCATGCAAACCAGTCATAAATTAATCGTAATACTCTCGTATGATTAAACAAGTCTAGCAACCTAATTCATTCAGGTTATGAAAGTAAAAAGGGAGACTGTTGACATATCATGGTTTTTACCGGTTTTGAACCATGATATCCGTTGTTTTATCGAGTCTTTTTAGTGTTTTTAAAGTTCTTTTGAGTCTTTACCGGTTATTGTACGAGTTAGGTGTTTATGGAGTTTTATGGAGCATTTTGGAGTCAAAGCAAGCAAAAGAGGAATGAAGATCTATTGAAGAAAACGTGGAAGACACCCAACACAACTCAGAATTTCCTATTTGCAAAACTTGCCCAGAAGTTTTCCTTTTCTTCCTCAACTAGTTTTTAGGCTATAAATAAGGTTTTACAGTCATTGTTAATGCTATCATACACATATCTTTTGCTTTCAGTTGCTTTTGGAGATCGAGTGAGACAAGTCTTACTTCATACCTTTGGGAATTCTTTGGACCCTCTGTATCTCTTTCTCTATCTTCTTAATGCAATTTTATCCAGTTATGATGATTGCTTCAATTACCATGTCTGAGTAGTTTGCTTGTTAGGCTTAGGGATTTTCAAAGGAATATGAGAAATTGTTTGACATGTTAGATTTGTTAGGGAACATCACTTGGTTCTTCTCAAGACTGATCACCTAGAATTCAGAACTTAGGTTAGTTATTAGATGTGGAAGTATTATTGATTACTTGAACTATCTTTGATGAGAAAATTAACTAGTTGCAAATGAATTTGGTTTAGATAATTTGTGAACAATTGAATCTGAACTTTAATGCGTGCCTAGTTTATTGAATTTGCAAAGGAATTTGGGATTTACAAAGTTAGACATAGATATTTTCGCAACGGAAGTTGGTTTACTTTACATGTGTTTTCATGTTTAAGAACAAATTTTTTATACCTCCCTAACAGTCTTTCTTGTAAACGATTTTGAGTTTCCTGCAAATTTCATGAAGGCCTAACATTTGTCTATTGATTAAAACTCGTTTTCAATAGTTTTTCATTCGATTTATTACGCATTTTGTTAGTCTTATTATTTATTTACTTAGCTTGATTTGAAACTAAGAATTATCGCGCAACATTAAGTCTCTTGGGATTCGATAACTCTATATATTATAGTTGTGATTATGTGCACTTGCATAGATTTTTCTAGGGTAAAACTTACAGCTATCAAGTTTTTGGCCGTTGCCGCAAAATTTGATACAACTTAAGTAATGCTAATTAGTATCGATTCGATTGAATTGTCAACAAGGACAAAACCAATTTACATTATCATAGATCAATAAAGTGGTTAACGATGGATCCAAACAAAGATAAGTTCCAAATCCGAACCTATTCATATTTGTCAAGACATCAAATCCCATTGAAAACCTGTTACCCAATAATCAACTACTCAAGCATGATAGCAAAAACCAAATCAATAGTAGAAGAATTCATTATCATAAATCGTATAATAGGGTTTAAAAAACTTCTCAAGTGGATAACAAGAAGTGAGATCTTCTTCTCATTTTACAAAGCGATGGAAACTCAATAAGAAACAAGATGGTGATGAAGATTTTGAGAATGGTGGTGAGAGCCTTGAGATCAGGAGAGCATTGATTTTGAGAATGGTGGTGAGAGCCTTGAGATCAGGAGAGCATGAACGTGGTCTCTATTCTGTTTTTATAGGTGTAGAAGTCGGCCAGGATAAATCGCAAAAGATTTAAGAGATATTGTCCAAAACAGGAATATTTTCTCCTTTTACGGACTTGGTGAACGATCGGTCACCTCAGTGAACGGTCGATCGCCTTGAATACTTGATTACGGGGAAACATGGAATTGGTGAACGATCGGTCACCTCCTATGAACGGTCGTTCACTGTATAATGTTCTGCACAGCTTCTGATTCGAGATTGCACGATCGGTATTCAGTAATTTGAGAATATCTTGAGATCTAACCGTTGTATTTTCACGTTTAGATGTTATATTTGAAGATACGATCCTCTTATATCTTGTGCCACAATTTGAGCTTGATCCAACAGTGGGAAGTCTTCATATGATGCGTAAAATCTTACGGTTAGAATTGTCCTTTAAAATTACTTGTTTTTCCCTATTTTCGGCCCAGTATGTTCCAATTTCCTATGAAGGCTTTATAATCCAAAAAAACACTAAAAATATCAATTAAATGCCAAAAACAATTGTTTCTTTACTATTCACTTATAAAATATATATTCAAAAGTAGTAAAATATGAGGTATATCACCTCCTTCGCGCTTCCTCTTTGAACAACCTTCCTATTGTTTCATGTTTTAGCATTTGAACTCTTTGTCTGGGAATTGATTTGTGAGCATCCACAAATGTTTTAACCATCCACTTTCATATAGGTTTTTCCGTTGAGCAATATATCCTCGATTTACCATTTGTGTGTGTGCATATGGCTGCAAGTTTGTGAGAATCCCACTTTACTCAACTTCACATCAAATTGTATATTCAAACATATCTTAGAAGTTGATCCTGAACTCATCCCCATTCTGAAAAGTTTGGATCAACCGTGAGTATGGAGGTTTATCATAATCAACTTTACTTTTTCTTTTCCATTGTAATCCTTCTGCCAATTTTCCTATTTTTCATGAGTGTCTTCGGCAGAATATGGATATTCACCAGAAGGAAGTTTTCTATAAGTTTCAATTTCACTATCATAACCAACTTCCTCATCATTAGTCTATGTTACCTGACCACATCTATGAGCCTCTTGTTCAGATTGTAGCTTGAAATTTTCAAACAAAGGATAATCAGCTCTTTTACCTAATATATGGTTATCATCCTCATATTGCACATCATCTTGAACCTCTTCTTCCTCTCTGGCCTCTTCTTCCTCACTTTCTTCCTCTCGTAGGTGTTCATCACTTTCTTTCTCTATATCACTGTCTTGCCCCTCTCTACCCCTGTCACCTTGACCATCACTACCACTATCATTGTCTTCCTCTTCAACAATGTTATCCACCAAATTCTCACCACCATCTAACTGACCTTCTTCAAAGACACTATGCTCAATATATATGTAAACCTCTCCAAAGTTTTTTGCTTCTGACCACATCTTCCTAATTTCATCATCTTCGTTGACGTATTTGCATCTTGCAACACTAACATCCTCATTTGGTAGCCTATACCAAAATTTCACAACATTGCTCTTACCACCACTACTCGAGAAATTCTCAAAAATTGAGAGTGTTATAAAATCAGGATCTATGAGCATATTTTCTGCAATTACTCCATCATAGTATGGTTAAATCTAACTATACTTAAATGCTTCACAGATTGTGAATATCGTTTACTATTCCGGGTTTGTCTGTTTCGTATCTAGTGCAGAATAAGTATTCAGTCAATACTTAGGGATTTAATATGGGGAAAAAATAGTTGGGAAATTTATTTGGGTACTAAAAAGTTTAACGGAATTTAGTTCGGGTATTTTTATAAAAATTTCCATTTATATCTTAATATCATCTCCTACTTCATATAACGTGGATTTGAAAAACAATATAAATATAATTCATATGAGATTCTTAATAATAAAGAAAATTAATTATGTTCTTACGCATTATGAATATATATTTATTATACAATAAGATGTAAAAAATTAAAATATTGTAAAGTTAAAGTAGAAGAGAATAAACTTCATATAACCATTCTCTTAAAAAATTAAATATTGTAAAGTTAAATTAGAAAAGAAGAAATATTGTTGATTTTGCAACCCTAAATACGGTTACTTTTGAAAATAAGAAGGAAAATACAAAATGTGAGGAGGCTCTTTATTTATTTATTTATTTATAAGTTTAGATATTATCTTCACATCACCGATGATCAAAGTGGATTTGCCTACGGTTATGAGCCACAATCACAACATACTTTCAAATAATTTTTGCTCTTAAAACCGGACGATCACTTGAACTCGTGAGATCCGAAATAAAAAAGAATTGAACCTTTTTTATTTTCTTATGCAAACAAATAAAACGAACTTTTGGATAACTAAAATTTCACTTAATCACATGGTTCAAATCATATATGTCACATGATAATTGATGTTATATTAATCATTCAATAAAAGTTTTAGGCTTATAGATTATGGTGCACATATAACACAATCATCAAAGTCAAGAACAACTCTAAAGAAGAACAAAGATAAAAATCGCGTTCTAAAATTCCCGAACATATTTCTCTTTAGAGGTCTCTTCAAATCCAAATCTTTTAAACAAATCTTTTCTTGATCTTGTATTGCCGTCTAGGATTCTCCCCATGTCGTGAAGCTTGATGGATCTTCATGTGGTTCATGAATTAATAGAAAATATTTAGAAACAATGAAAAAAATAATCATTAAGCGTGTACCTGAAAATGTAAGAGCAACGATGCTCTTTATTGGATTATTTACTCCTATAGGTACTTTCTCAAAGACTTATTTCATGTTATAGGTACTTTCGTTGGATGACATACTTTTCTTATGGTTAAAGTCTATCTTATCCCTAAACTAAACTATCAATCTAACCAAGCTTCTAATTCCCTCGCCATCATATCTCATCTCTCATCTCTCCTCAATTTTCTCATTATACAGAAAAATTATCTAATCTTCGTACTTGCAATCCACAATTCTTTGGAAAGAAAAATCTAAAAAATCGAATTGTGGATCTAGAGCGAGGTTGAGGAAGGTTCGTAACCATGGATAAGGAAACAAAGATTTTGTCTCGTCTCGCGGCGAATCACCTTCACGCGATTCAGTTCGAGCCTTTGAAAGTTATGCTGCTCGGTCTCAAGATTTCTCTTGTCTTATCTTCGAGGAATTGCGAGATTCGAAACTAATTTCTGGATTAATTCAAGGATCTTTAATTCAGTTGTTTCTAATTTCTACTATGGTTCTAATTTCTACTATGGTTTTAACCATGGTGTTGCCTTTAGATATGAATCGTCCATTTCTTTATCTTCATATCTTCCTCGTCAAGAGTTCGTCGAGATATACTGCTCCCATTTACCTCCACTCACAATCGTCCAATTTTATTAATTACCAACGGTTCATATTGATCCTAAACCAACTAAATCTCAGAGTTTGTCTCGCTGAGTTCAAGGGCAAATTTGTCCACATTTTGTTAAAACAAGGCAAAATCAAGCGAGAAATTACACTATGCCTCACAAGTATGTTTATTGTAGGAGAAAGTTGAAAAGTATGCATAAGAGTAAATAATCCTTCTTTATATCTCAAAGCTAAACCTTGGGGAATAAAAAACACAATCCTCCGTTGTCTTCCTAACCTCTTGTGGGGGATCATATTGCATGATCATGACAAATTATAGAATAAAGAATAGGACATAGGTTATGAATATATTATATGTCAAACAAATCAATGATAATCTCAAACAGTAGCACAAGTTTACCCCATATATAAAGAAAAATTTAAACAAACATTTGTTTTTTGTTCACAAAGCAAACAACTTAACAAAATCTAAAACCTGAACATGATTAAGCTAAATTGAAATGTCATGTCATTCAACAACTCTGTACATATTTGTAATTTGTAAAATATCAAGGTTTCATATCAATGTATGATCCTAAAAAATAAGATTTAAAATAAAGCCTAAAATATATTTATAAAAAAACGAATCATTGAAGATTTTCACTTTTGTAATAAACACACCATGACAAAGAGACCGTTCAGGCTCCTTGGGAGGTATTCCCTCCGTTCCAAGAAGATAGACGTTTAAGGTTATGCACACTTATTAAGAAAACGTATTGATTTCTACGATTTACAGTTTTCAATAAAGTTTAACCAATAGTATTTCAGTATTTGTTTTGAAATTTGTAAAAGTGCATAGAAAACAGTAAAAACTCTATCTTTTTGGAACAAATTTTTTTTGTAAAGTTTTTATCTTTTAAGAATAGAGGGAGTACCAAATTTTCTTGGTTTCATTAATAAGCTACTCTAAAATTCATTTTAAAAACGCCAGATAAGATTTCTAACCTTTAAAATAATAGTATAGATTAAGTTACAAAAAAAAATAAAAAAATAAAAAATAGTATAGATTTAGTAATTTTCCAAAATCGTAGGACTCTTTGGAGAAAAGAAACCGGCGTTGCACAATTTAAGGTACTTCCCAAACCTAAGATATTGTCATGTTGGAGTACTTTGTAAAGCTATGCTCTAAAACCCAAACTAAAACATAAGAACAAAAAGACCTCGAAACAGCTCAAACGAGGAAAATAAGGTTTTGTAGTTATCTTTTAACTTTTTTTAAAAAAAAATTAATTATTTTTCATTCCTTTTATCCAATCGCTAGGTCAAACCAACCCTAATAATAATAATTCGCAGTAATATTATTTGTTTCCTCTAGTTTCCATTGTTAAATGGGACAAAAACCCTAAGGTTCTTGCATCGCCGTCGAATTATTTCCGTCAACACTATATAACCCATTTTCTATCTCTATCTTATTGTCGTTGTTTTTCCACTTTGAACAACACTAATATGAATCAATCATCGTGAAAGGATTTTAGTACCGACCGCCTAAAGTTTTGATCTTTGAATTAGTTCTACTTTTTTGGAGAAATTAGGTATAAAGGTTTGATCTTTAGGATTCGTTTAGAGTTTAGCTCATAACCATAATCTTGTTTTTGATTTTTTGTTGTTGTTGTTGTTAGGTGACAATGATGCCCGAAGTGAGAAGAAAGCCGATGCATAGAGGTAACGAGGAATCATCTTTTGGGGATGATTACGAGAAAGAGATTGAAGTTTTGCTGGGAGAGCAACAACGACGGCAAGAGGAGGCTGATGAGATCGAGAGAGAGCTTAACTTGTACAGAAGCGGCTCTGCTCCGCCCACTGTCGACGGCTCTGTTAGTGCAGCCGGAGGATTTTTCAGCGGCGGAGGTGGAGCAACAAGAGACGACGATGACTACTTGTCTTATTACTATGCTAATAATATGAAGTTGAATCCGAGGTTGCCTCCTCCTTTGATGTCTAGGGAGGATTGGAGGGTTAATCAGAGGGTTAAAGGGTCTAGCACCGTCTTAGGCGGTATCGGGGATAGGAGGAAAGTGAATGATAGTCAATCTCTCTTCTCTAGGCCGCCTGGTTTTGAGCAGAAGAAGCAGCAGAACGAGTTTGAGCCTGAGAGAACCAGTGCTTCTTCTTCCGAGTGGGATGCTAATGGACTCATTGGTTTGGGTCTCGGAGGCAAACAGAAGAGTTTTGCTGATATCTTTCAGGTTGGTGAAACCTCTTCTAGTTTATATATTGTGTTAATGTTATTCTGGCTTGATTGTGTTTGCTTCTAAAGCCTTCTTATTGTGATAGTCAGTGTTATAAGGAAATTAGATGGTTAGAATTCACTCGAGGATTAGTTCTTATTATGTGTAATTGATTCAGCATAATTGTCTTGTTATGTGTTGTGTATATATATCCTTTTAAACTTGCTGGATTGCTTCTGTGCAGGCTGACATGGGGCATGGGCATCCCGTTGCACAGCAGCCCTCGCGTCCTGCAAGTCGTAATGCCTTTGATGAAAATGTCGAGTCCACAAATAATCAGTCTCCATCTGCATCACAAGCCATTGGTGCCCCACCTCCATTCAGCTATGCCGCTGTTCTGGGGTCTTCTTTGTCTAGAAATGGAACTCCAGATCCACAGGTCATTGCTAGGGTGCCTAGTCCATGCCTTACTCCCATTGGAAGTGAAAGAGTAAGTTCAAATGATAAGAGGAACACAAGTAATCGAAGCCCATTCAACGGTGTTACATCTGGTCTCAACAAGTCTTCTGATCTTGCCGCTGTTTTATCTGGCATGAACCTGTCAGCCACTAGCAGGTTAGATGAACGGGGTCAGGCTGAGCTGGATGTCGAAAAGGTCAGGAACCATATGTTTGGAATGCAAGGTGGGCATAACGATGTCAATCAAAACGGGTTCCCTAACAATTTTGACCAAGCCTATAAAGGAACAGGTTCTTGGAGAAATTCACAGTCGAGAGGGTCACAAGGATCTGCCTATAATGGTGGAGGACCTTACCAGCATTTTGATAGCCCAAACTATGGTCTGAACAATTACGCTTTAAATCCAGCTGTAGCTTCTCTGATTGGTAGCCAACTCGGGACTAGTAACTTTTCACCAACATATGAAAATCTTTCCGCAGCATCTGCTTTGAATTTTTTTGGAATGGACTCCAGACTTCATGGTCAAAACTTCTCTGAATCAAGCAATCCTGGCAGGCTCAGCAATCGAATGATGGGAAGAGCTCCTGGTCTTCAATCACATATTGCTGACCCAATGTATCATCAGTATGGGAGGTTCTCTGAAAATGTTGATTCTGATCCTGCATACATGAATATGCTCGAACTGCAAATGGCTTATCTCGGAGCTCAGAAATCACAGTATGGTGTCCCTTACAAATCCGGGAGCCCTAACAGCCATAGCTATTATGGGAGCCCAACATTTGGGTCTAATATGTCATATCCTGGTAGCCCCTTGGCTCATCATGGTATGCCAAATTCTCTTATGGCACCTTGTAGTCCTATGAGACGAGGTGAAGTTAATATGCGGTATCCCTCTGCAACAAGAAACTATTCGGGAGGGGTAATGGGTTCTTGGCCCATGGATGGTAGTTTGGATGAAGGCTTTGGATCTTCATTGCTCGAAGAGTTCAAAAGTAACAAAACAAGAGGATTCGAGCTTTCTGAAATTGCTGGTCACGTTGTAGAGTTCAGGTATTTCCTTGAAAGTCTTTACCTTTACTCTTGTGTACCTTTTGTCCCAAGCTGACATGTATTTTGGACTTTTTTTTCTGAAAATGACTGAGCAGTGCGGATCAGTATGGTAGTCGTTTTATTCAGCAGAAACTCGAGACAGCAACAACTGATGAGAAAAACATGGTTTATGAGGAGATCATGCCACAAGCTCTTGCCCTGATGACTGATGTTTTTGGAAACTATGTGATTCAGAAGGTAGATTTATTCATCTTCTCTGTTTTTTTGCGTAGTTTCGACATTTTTACATGGAAGATTCTTGAATATCCTAATCATGCCACAGTTCTTTGAGCATGGACTACCGCCACAGAGGAGAGAATTGGCAGAGAAGCTCTTTACCAATGTTTTGGCTCTTAGCTTACAGATGTATGGTTGCCGTGTCATCCAGAAGGTAAATTCTAATTCTCACCTATTTTAATTTTCTGAGAAGGTAAATCTTTCTTCCATTATCAAGAACAGTTACAGTTTCGTTATTTTCTGTTTTTACCTTTGTAGGCAATTGAGGTGGTTGATCTAGACCAGAAAATTAAGATGGTGATAGAACTTGATGGACATGTGATGCGATGCGTACGCGATCAGAATGGGAACCATGTCGTTCAGAAGTGCATCGAATGTGTCCCTGAAGAGAACATTGAGTTTATTATTTCGACTTTCTTTGGTCAAGTTGTGATCCTCTCAACTCATCCGTATGGCTGCCGTGTTATTCAGGTTCTTACTCTTAGTAATAAAGCAACATGACATTTTTCTTGACCTGTTATGCTTTTTTTGTAAAACTCTTCTCCTCTCCTGCTGCAGAGGGTATTGGAGCACTGCCATAACCCAGATACACAGAGTAAGGTTATGGAAGAGATCATGTCAACTGTTAGT
This sequence comes from Arabis alpina, assembly GCA_900128785.1. Taxonomy (NCBI): domain Eukaryota; kingdom Viridiplantae; phylum Streptophyta; class Magnoliopsida; order Brassicales; family Brassicaceae; genus Arabis; species Arabis alpina. The sequence continues at coordinate 32,796,637 of LT669791.1, forward strand.
ATGTTGGCCCAAGATCAGTATGGAAACTATGTAATTCAGGTTTGTAGAAAATATTAGTTTTTATGCAACTGGTGATTTTATATTGTTTGCTCAAAACTGGTGCACGTTTTTTGGACAGCATGTACTGGAGCATGGAAAGCCTGATGAGCGTACTGTGATAATCACAGAATTAGCAGGGAAGATTGTGCAGATGAGCCAGCAGAAGTTTGCGTCAAATGTGGTTGAGAAATGTTTGACTTTTGGAGGTCCAGAGGAACGGGAATTACTTGTGAATGAGATGCTAGGCACAACTGATGAAAACGAGCCTCTTCAGGTTTGTGAAACCCAAATTTTCAAATGATCGTCAAGAAAAATATAGGAACAAATAAGCTCATATGGTTCCTCTTCTTCTTCTTCTTGTGGGAATAGGCGATGATGAAGGATCAGTTTGCAAACTATGTAGTTCAAAAAGTACTGGAGACTTGTGATGACCAACAGCGCGAGCTGATACTTACTCGTATTAAAGTGCATCTTAATGCTTTAAAGAAATACACTTATGGAAAGCATATCGTTGCCCGTGTTGAGAAACTTGTTGCTGCTGGAGGTATGCACATGTTCCAAAGTTTCAGCCTTTATGTCTGTACTGCTTCTATTTTTGTTGCCTTACTTGATTGAAGAGAGACATTATAAGCATTGATATAGTTCAATGTCTCTAACTGGTTGATCTTATATGCAGAGAGGAGAATGGCTTTGCAGTCTCCTAATCAGCCTCAGGTGGCAATAAGTCTGTAAGTGTTGTACAGCATAACTAGGGTGGATGTCTCTGACATTGCGTTTTGGGAATTAGGTAAGATCTAAACCGGAAATAATAAGCGGGAAATTGTGAAAGAGAGGTTTGTTTTCTCTGCAAAATCTGTAAAATTGTGTAGTTTCTTACGGTTTTTCTATACATAGAACCAAACATCCTTCCATAGGCTGATGAGTGAGAGAGAAAAGGCAGAGAATGGTGTAAAGATGGGTTGTGAAAATGGTGAGGATTTTAGGGTTTCCTTCACACAACGAGAATGGCTGTTTAATTTGCCAATGTGTAGAAGAGAGAATATGTTCATGCTTTTAGGACAATCCCAGTTTTAGAGTTTTGTTTTTCTTTCCACCATCTATGTAATTTGTTTCATCAAACTCTTGTTTCCTATTTCGCTGAGGCAACTCTTTCGTTTCTGGAATTTTGCAGTCTGGTTGTTTATATCGGTCCACTTGCTTGTCACAAAAGAAACATTTGATAGGATATTACAATCACAGAACCTCACGAACAAGGTGGATCTAGTCTCTCTAACAATGGGACAAAATCATTCAAGATCAATGTCGATGTCTTGGTCTTCAATCTTCTGACCGAAACCTCTTGGTCCAGCTTTGGCTCTCATTGCCTTCTTCTTCCCACCTTTCTTAGACCTCTTTGCAGCCTCTTGTTTCTCAAACTTGTCGCTCTCCCTCTTCCCCAAAAATTCAGTCACTCCAATGTACACAACCTGTGACATTACAATCACAATCACAATCTTAAAAAACCAGTCTAGAGACGGATTTACAAACCGGGTTCAGGGTTAGTTATAAACCGGTAATAGCTAAAACCAACATTGTAAATAGTTTAGATAAGATTGGTTTGTGGATAAAACTTACACCAATGGTGAGAACAGAGAGAGCAAGAAAAGCAGCAATGAGAAGCACTTGTATAACCAAAGCAATACCATCTTGATCGCCAACAGTAGACACAATAGCTTCGGAAGAAGAATCAGAAGAAACAATCTCCTCTGGAGTTGCAGAGAATCTCCATATTTGAGTTTTTTCCTGGTGAAGAAGAAGAAGAACTCTAGGAGCTTGTCTGTCAAAAGATGAGATATTTCTCCTTGAAACAGACCAAGAGAGAGGAGATAGCTGGTGGGTTTTCGCTGGATTTTGGAACCTTGGTCTGAAATTCGCGAGAGATAGAGATGGTGTTGTTGTTGCAGACATCGTTCGTCCACTCTATCTTCTTCTTCAGATCTTGGACATAACGCACTTTTGGTTTATTTACACATCCAACGGTTCTCGTCTTCTTGAAAACTGATATCAGAATTAATGAGATACCTATGGGCCGAGAAAAGGCCCAATATAATATCTTATGACCCTTAGATTATGTCAGGATTTAACGAATCAATTTTTTTTCTTTTCTAAAACTGTAATTATCATTTATGAAATGTCTAGATTTTACAAAGAGTACTTGCTACTATTATTTAGAGCAACCAAGGTAAAAAAAACTAAAAATTTAGTTACATAAGATTGGATAAGAAATGGGCGTTGTTACCTAATTTAAAATGACATTAGATCGCCAATGTTTTCTATGTCTATCAAAGTTTATGGTGTTTTTTATTTCGCGGCCATTAATTCTAAATCGATAGAATGAGTGATGAAGTCGTTGTTGTGTAGTATATTGTTTTTCCGCCATCAAATATGATAGACCATTGATTATAATATTACTCTATGTAGAAGAATAGGTCCCTGAGGTGTTGACCTTTTTTATCCACAAAGAAGCTCAATCTAGCTAGTTAAAAGTTGCTAATTTGGAATGATCATCAAAAAGATAAGGATCCAATTTTTTGAGGAGAAAGAATAAGATATGATTAAGTGATCTCTTATTTCAGTTCACGCCGCACAAAGATAGCAATCTGCTTATCTTAGCTAGCAGAGCATTGTTAAAAGCTTGCATATCTCTAAAGCCTTAACCCTCTTGGAGGTTTCCTTCTTGTAAGTTTCTCCTATGAAACCCAACACATCATCTTCTTTTCTATATTTGAATCCCACCAAAAGCGTCTTAAAGCTGATTGAATTCTCTTGCACAAGCTGATTGGAAGTTTGAAGCAAGACATGGTGTAGGTGGGGATTAAAGTTAGCACTGGTTTGAGTAAGACCATCTTCTATGCAATAGATAGGAACTTAGAGGACCAGCTCAATGCCTTTTGTCTAATTCTATCCACAATGAGGCTGAATAAATCCTTTTTTCTTCGGTCAAAATGTTTTGTTAGGCTCATATACTTCCCTAGTCCTCGTTCCTTTTGTGTTCACACGTCAATTTTCACTTTGTCCATGATGTGTTGAGGGATCCTAGTCTTGAGGCTTTTTTTCATATTGGTTTAGGATATGTTGCAATGCCTAACAACTTTTCTTGTTTGATTTGCAGAAAAACATAGTGTCATCCGCAAGAAAGAGGTGGTTCAGCTCAGGGATTTGTCTTGCATCCTTTATACGACATAACTTCTCCACATATGATAAATATGTAGGGTGACAAGATATTTTGTTTTGGTTATCCCTTTCATCTTTACCTTTGAGAGTTATTTTATTTTTGTTTGGTCTTCTTAGATATTTTTGTCTCAGTGTTATCCCGGAATAACTAATTTCATAGAAACCAATTGATATATTATGGTTTTTACCGGTTTTTGACCATGATATAAGTCTTTTCTATAGTTTTTTCGGTGTTTTTCGATTGTTTTAGAGTCTTTGCAGTTTGTGATCATTTGGAGCTTAATTGGTGATTATGGAGCATTATGGAGCATAAGGAAAGAGTAGCCAAAGTTACAAGGCCGAAGCATATTTTACCACTTTTAACCCTTTATCTCTTTTTAATGCATACTAATCAGATATCATGTTTTCTGCATCCATGTATGAGTAATTCACTTATTAGGTTTAGGGTTATTCAAAGGTTGAAGATGAATTGCTAGATTCAGTTAATTGATTAGGATAATCACTTTGTTCTTCATCTAGATTACACATAATGTAAATTCTGGCTTGATCACCTAGAATTTAGATCTTAGGTTGATTAATTGCTGCGAGAGCATAATTGATTTCATGAACTATCTTAGATGAGCAAAATTCATATTCGCAAAGAGATTTGGTTTAGAGATTTTGTGAGCAATTGAAACATGAACTTTAAGTTAGACTTCACAAAGAGATTTGGTTTTCTAGGATTTAGGCATAGATTGTTTTCGCAACGAGAGTTGATTATCTTTACATTAGTGTTTCAAGTTCGAAAACGGTTCTTTATAAAATCTTAAAGTTTTGAATATGCAATTTAGCTTTACCTGAGAATTTTACAATGCCTAACCTTTTGTCTAATTGAAGTTAAATCACATCACACACCCAATCTTAGTTTATTTTCATTCGTTTTTGCATTCATACATACATCATTCGTTTAGCTTAATTCGAATTCAAGATTCCATTGAGTGATAGAGATTCCCTATGATTCGACCCCTAACTACTACAAACGATCTTTTAGTTTGAGAGAGTAGCTCAAGGCAAATTTGAGCATATCACTAGTCCTAAAAACTGTTGAAACAACATTGAAAAGATCGTGATTCACTCATGAAATTATCAGCATTGTCCTCTGATTGCATTACATCCAATATAAGAATTTTGCTCTTAGCTCTCCCAAACGAATAGCAAAAGATAGAATTTTTGCTCATGAAGCTTTAACTTTTATTGATCTCTAACTTGCTTTGCTTCTCAAAATCAAAAACTAATCCTTTGCCTTTGTCCACATCTTTAGATACAATAAGAGCTAGTGCCAACCTTAACATTGTTTTCAGACTAAATGGATCGTTTTTCAAGTCTTTGATAGAGTTTTGAACTCTTTTCTCTCTTATAATACGCTCTGGACCATCAGCCACTAACAAATATTGCAATCACTGGTCGGTCAGTCTTAGGATTAAATGCCTATTTGATCTTCATTCAAAACCCCAAGTAGAAGATCTGACTTGGATAGAACATGTTTATCTGGTGGCTTTAACTTGATAACTTTTAAGTTAAAAGTTTTAAGCTTTTAACTAAGGATTGAATTTATCCCAAGCAATTCTAATAGTATGTTTGAGACGAAGTTTTTTTTATACCAAACAGTGAAAATAAGTAATGACAAATTTTGTTTTACTGATGCTAGTACTTGTTCACGATTATGTTACGTAAAAACGAAATGATGATGCATTATCAAATGAACTAAAAAATACACAAGTACTACTAACCAAACTGGTTTGTTCTGTTCTGTTGAGCGTGAGTTTTGCTGGAGACACATGTTCCCGTCGACCAGGACATTGCTTGATCATTTTGACAGGGATACAAGATTAATCATATATTTATTGCATAACAAGTAACTGCACCGTTGTCAACAACAAAACTAAAAATTACAGAAACGATAAAGTTCTCATGAAATTAGAAACAAGAGTTTGATGATGAAACCCTAAAACTGGGATTGTCCTAAAAGGATACACATCAGCATGAAAGCCTTTCTTTTTGTACATGTGAAGGAAACTCTAAAATCCTCACCATTCTCTTTACACCATTCTCTGCCTTTTTTCACTCACTCTCATCAGCCTAAGGGGGATGTTTGGTTATATGTATAGTAAAAGCGGTAAGAAACTACACAATGTACAGATTTTGCGGAGAACAAACAAAGCTCTCTTTCACAATTTCCCCGCAGATTTTTGGTTTAGATCTTACCTAATTCTCAACACGCTATGGCAGAGCCATCCACCCTAGTTAAGCTGTACAACACTTATGCCACCTGAGGCTGGTTCATGGACTGCAAACTTCTCCTCTCTGCATATAAGAATAAAAACACTTGAGACATGAAATGCCTTGGAAATACTCTATTGCCTCTTTCTTCAACCAAGAAAGGCTGAAACTTTTGAACCTATAGAAGATAAGGAACATGTACATACCTCCAGCAGCAACAAGTTTTTCAACTCGGGCAACAATATGCTTTCCATAAGTGTATTTCTTTAAAGCATTAAGATGCACTTTAATACGAGTAAGTATCAGCTCGCGCTGTTGGTCATCGCATGTCTCCAGAACTTTTTGCACTACATAGTTTGCAAACTGATCCTTCATCATCGCCTATTCACACAACAAGAGGAACCATATGAGCTTATTTGTTCCTATATTTTTCTTGACGATCATTTGAAAATTTGGGTTTCACAAACCTGAAGAGGCTCGTTTTCATCAGTTGTGCCTAGCATCTCATTCACAAGTAATTCCCGTTCCTCTGGACCTCCAAAAGTCAAACATTTCTCAACCACATTTGACGCAAACTTCTGCTGGCTCATCTGCACAATCTTCCCTGCTAATTCTGTGATTATCACAGTACGCTCATCAGGCTTTCCATGCTCCAGTACATGCTGTCCAAAAAACGTGCACCAGTTTTGAGCAAACAATATAAAATCACCAGTTGCATAAAAACTAATATTTTCTACAAACCTGAATTACATAGTTTCCATACTGATCTTGGGCCAACATACTAACAGTTGACATGATCTCTTCCATAACCTTACTCTGTGTATCTGGGTTATGGCAGTGCTCCAATACCCTCTGCAGCAGGAAACAAGAAGAGAGTTTTATATAGACGTATAAGATCCAAAATGTGTCATCTTTATTACTAAGAGCAAGAACCTGAATAACACGGCACCCATACGGATGAGTTGAGAGGGTAACAACTTGACCAAAGAAAGTCGAAATAATAAACTCAATGTTTTCTTCAGGCACACATTCGATGCACTTCTGAACAACATGGTTCCCATTCTGATCGCGTACGCATCGCATCACATGTCCATTAAGTTCTATCACCATCTTAATTTTCTGGTCTAGATCAACCACCTCAATTGCCTAAAAAGGTAAAAACAGAAAATAACGAAACTGTAACTGTTCTTGATAATGGAAGAAAGATTTACTTTCTCAGAAAAGTAAAATAGGTGAGAATTAGAATTTACCTTCTGGATGACACGACAACCATACATCTGTAAGCTAAGAGCCAAAACATTGGTAAAGAGCTTCTCTGCCAATTCTCTCCTCTGTGGCGGTAGTCCATGCTCAAAGAACTGTGGCATGATTAGGATATTCAAGAATCTTCCATGTAAAAATGTCGAAACTACGCAAAAAAACAGAGCAGATGAATAAATCTACCTTCTGAATCACATAGTTTCCAAAAACATCAGTCATCAGGGCAAGAGCTTGTGGCATGATCTCCTCATAAACCATGTTTTTCTCATCAGTTGTTGCTGTCTCGAGTTTCTGCTGAATAAAACGACTACCATACTGATCCGCACTGCTCAGCCATTTTCAGAAAAAAAGTCCAAAATACATGTCAGCTTGGGACAAAAGGTACACAAGAGTAAAGGTAAAGACTTTCAAGGAAATACCTGAACTCTACAACGTGACCAGCAATTTCAGAAAGCTCGAATCCTCTTGTTTTGTTACTTTTGAACTCTTCGAGCAATGAAGATCCAAAGCCTTCATCCAAACTACCATCCATGGGCCAAGAACCCATTACCCCTCCCGAATAGTTTCTTGTTGCAGAGGGATACCGCATATTAACTTCACCTCGTCTCATAGGACTACAAGGTGCCATAAGAGAATTTGGCATACCATGATGAGCCAAGGGGCTACCAGGATATGACATATTAGACCCAAATGTTGGGCTCCCATAATAGCTATGGCTGTTAGGGCTCCCAGATTTGTAAGGGACACCATACTGTGATTTCTGAGCTCCGAGATAAGCCATTTGCAGTTCGAGCATATTCATGTATGCAGGATCAGAATCAACATTTTCAGAGAACCTCGCATACTGATGATACATTGGGTCAGCAATATGTGACTGAAGACCAGCAGCTCCTCCCATCATTCGATTGCTGAGCCTGCCAAGATTACGTGATTCAGAGAAGTTTTGACCAGAAGATAGAAACCCTCCTCCATGAATTCTGGAGTCCATTCCAGAAAATCCCAAAGCAGATGCTGCGGAAACATTTTCATACGTTGGTGAAAAGTTACTAGTCCCGAGTTGGCTACCCATCATCGAAGCTACAGCTGGATTTAAACCATAGTTGTTCAGACTACCATAGTTTGGGCTATCGAGATGCTGGTAAGGACTAGCTAGTCCTCCTCCACCATTATAGGCAGATCCTTGTGACCCTCTTGGCTGTGAATTCCTCCAAGAGCCTGTTCCTTTATAGGCTTGGTCAGATTTGTTTGGGAACCCTTGTTGATTGACATCGTTATGCCCACCTTGCATTCCAAACATATAGTTCCTGACTTTTTCAACATCCAGCTCAGCCTGACCCCGTTCATCTAACCCGCCATTGGCTGACAGGTTCATGCTAGATAAAGCAGCGGCAAGATCAGAAGACTCGCTGAGACCCGATGAAACACCGTTGAACGGGCTTTGATTATTTGTGTTCCTCTTATCATTTGAACTTACTCTCCCACTCCCAATGGGAGTAAGGCAGGGACTAGGCACCCTAGCAATGGCCTGTGGGTCTGGAGTTCCATTTCTAGACAAAGAAGAACCCAGAACAGCGGCATAGCTGTATGGAGATGGGGCACCAATGGCTTGTGATGCAGATGGAGACTGATTATTTGTGAGCTCGACACTTTCATCAAAGGCATTACGACTCGCAGGACGCGAGGGCTGCTGTGCAACAGGATGCACATGCCCCATGTCAGCCTGCACAGAAGCGCAATCTATAAACTTTACATAAACAAGAAATATTCTTGATTTACATCACTTTATGCTTGAGTCAAGTTTCGTTAACGGATTCTAGCCATATACTTACCTTATAAGAGTATCACAATTAACATGATTGCCTAACACACCATAGAGCTTGATACAATCAATAATAAGAGAATAAAGGCAATCACAGAATAAACCTTAACATGATTGCCTAAGTATCGATGAATAATATGTTCCACCAACAGTAGGATATTGAAGTAAACACAATCAAGCCAGGATAACATTAACACAGCATCTAAACTAGAAGAGGTTTCACCAACCTGAAAGATATCAGCAAAACTCTTCGGTTTGCCTCCGAGACCCAAACCAATGAGTCCATTAGCATCCCACTCGGAAGAAGAAGCACTGGTTCTCTCAGGCTCAAACTCGTTCTGCTGCTTCTTCTGCTCAAAACCAGGTGGCCTAGAGAACAGAGATTGACTATCATTCACTTTCCTCCTATCCCCTAAGACGGTGCTAGACCCTTTAACCCTCTGAGAAACCCTCCAATCCTCCCTAGACACCAAAGGAGGAGGCAACCTCGGATTCAACTTCATATTAGCATAGTAATAAGACAAGTACTCAGGATCTTTCCTATACTCATCGTCGTCGCCACCAAACCCATTTCCCTTATTGGCTCCACCAAACTCCAGAAACGGAGCTCCACCTCCGCCGCTGAAAAAGCCTCCGGCAGCACTAACAGAGCCGTCGACAGTAGGCGGAGCAGAGCCGCTTCTGTACAAGTTAAGCTCTCTCTCGATCTCATCAGCTTCTTGTTGCCGTCGTTGTTGCTCTCCCAGCAAAACTCCAATCTCCTTGTCGTAATCATCCCCAAAAGATGATTCCTCGTTGTCTCTATGCATCGGCCTTCTTCCTTTTTCCGGTGTCATTATCACCTGAAAACGACAACAACAAAAATCAATTACAAGATCATGGTCGTGTGCTAAACTCTTAAAGGATCCTAAAGATCAAACCTGAATATATACAATCCACAGAGTCTTTAGCACAAGTAATCAAAAGATGAAAACTTTAGGCGGTAGTCAAATCCATTCAGATTGATTTCATGTTTACTGTAGTTTGGTTAACTAAAGAAACCCTAAGAAATGAGAGAGATGGGAAAAGTGTGCTCAATGGGGAAAATGGGCTTTTATAGTGTTACGGTAAAATCCGACGGCGATGCAAGAACCTTAGGGTTTTTGTGCCATTTTAACTCTAGAAATTTAAGTGAAAAAAAAAGAAAACAATTAGTAGAATAATTGTTGGTTTAACAAAATGTCGAAATGGCGTTGATGAGAAACCCTTTCGCAATAAAATACATACTAAGTTGAATGAAATCTCATTATGTTGCACTTTGTTGGACGTTCTAAAAACACTTTGTTGTATTTTTTTTAATGAATTCATCATTTTTTTAAAAATTTAGAGATACAAATTACAGAAATCGAAACAGTTGGTGATGATATTCAGTGATGAGTTTCTAAAGAAGATCGTAGAGTTACTTAAGAAAAGATTTGAAAGTCGGAATAGTAAGTGATAATTTTATGACGGACCTATAAACTGGAAAATAGGGTCACTGACATAATCTAATTTAGTTATTTTTTTGTAAATTTTTGTTTGTTTGTTAACAAACGTAATTTTGACACTTGTCCATTTTCTATAACTCCTGAATAAAGTTATTTTTTACATTTTTGTATTGGCGCGCTATTTTATTAGACGGTTCGGTACATACATAGAAAATCCATTTTAAAGTTTAAAACTTTTAAAACAAGAGTTTCTCTAAATATATTACGTAAAAGCTTTTATTAACATTTATGAAAAAAACAATGTACTAAAATGGGGCCTAACCGGCGCATGGGCGCTACACAGATGTCAGGCGCATCGATTTTATGTTATACAGTGATTTATGCGTTTTTTTAATATGCAGATGTTTATGCCATTTAGGTAGACGTTTACGCGGCCACATAAAAAAATAAGGGAAATTGGGACGGCAAGACACAAAGTCTATAATATTTTGGTGTAGGAGCAAGCTAGTTTTCAATTTTCTGTAATCCAAAACTAACCCTATGATGAATATAGTTTAGACTTTGTATGAATTGCGTGTATATCATGTTGTGTCAGACGATTTTTATTTTTATTTTGATATTAATTTTAAGTTGCATCGAAAGTGGTGAGAAGAAAGAGAAAGAGCAAGTTACATAAGTGTCCATTTTTACAGAAATAAATTGGGTTTTCATTGTTGTTTGGAGAGAGATTCGTAGATAGAACGCAAATTTGGGAGAGACGGCAACCTAAACTCAAAAAACAGCGAATTTAAAGAACAATATTGGTTATTTCGTCAGTCTTCTATCCTTTGAGTAAGTTTTTGATAATTAATTTTAGAATCTTGTGTATTTCTTTTACTCATATATTTCGATTTGCATGGTTTGATCTAACACCACTTTTCCCAGCAACAATGGCAGATGAAGTGGAGTTTCCAGGGAGAATGTTTGATGTTGGAGAAGAACCAGTTGGAATTAGGGTTACTGTTTACGGTTCGTCAAGCGGGATTCGGATAATCATGAATGCCCTAGAAGAAGATGAAAGGGCTATTATTCAGAAATCAAGTTTTGGGATGTTTGTAGCTACAACGGATAAGCCGGCGTATTCTGGGAGATTTGGTCGATTTTTGTTATCCAAGCAACTAAAGGTTCAGAAGAAGCATGAGACCTGGTTTCTTTTCGCCGGTCATCCTTTAACATTTTTGCTTAAAGAATTTGCCATCGTCACAGGTCTTCTTTATGGGAAATTCCCCAAGAAATCGAAGTATAAGTTGAAGAACAATATCACTGAAACTCAATATTGGCCATCGATATTTGGGAAGCTCGAGTCGGTTACTGTTTCTGCTGTCATTAAGATGATTAAGCGGAAAACTGTAACAAATAAAGTTACGAGGGTGAAATACGCATGTCTTGCTTTGCTTGCAGCGGTGCTAATGCCTACAACGCACCATCCAAAAATTATAAAGGAGCATGTGGAGGAAATATCAGATTTGGATGCTTTCTTTGGGTTTCCATGGGGCCGACTTGGATTTGAGATGCTTATTAGCAGTATTAAAGAAAAAAAATGAGATTACTTTATCTCAAAACACGATTGCGATCATAGGATTAGTTCATGTTGTGCAATTGGTTTTGGTTGAAGCTGTGCCTGCATAGCTTGAATTTTTTCAGCTTAATTCGACATCCTCTTCCGAGTCTGGCGGGGAAGAAGACAAGGATGGACCCCGGGAAAAGAAGATAAGTTTGAGCCCATCGCATGCTAGGGAGCTTCATGAAGAAGAAAAGGTACTACTTTATTTTTGTTTTTATGTAGTTAATTTTTGTATTACATGTTATGTTTATGTGTATATGTTTATAATTTTGTTGGATGTAACTGACAAAGTTGTTTGTCAATTAATTAATTTGCAGACTACAGTTGATTGCATCATATCTGATGATGACGATATAGAGTTAGATGAAAATGAATTTCGCTGGTCAGATGACGAAGATGACGTTAAGGTGGCAAACATCTTGAAACATTTGCGTGCTGAGAATGAGTTTACAAGTGCAATGTTTAGAGGTGGATCAATAAAGTCTGATGTTGTGCGTATGATTAAGGAGGCGAAAGAGAAAAATGCAAAGGGGAAACAAAAGAAAGTTATAGGTAATGTTGAAATATGGTGAAAGTAGTAATGGTGAAGGGTCTGTAATCAGTGTTAATGAGCTGTGTAACATTATTGAAATGATGGGGGAGAAAGTGCTATTTGCGATTAAGGGATTGGAGGAGAAGGTGGATGATATTGCTGGAAAAGTTGCTGATGTTTATGATGAGATTGACAAGTCTAAAACTGAAGTAATTCATGGTATTGCTGGTGGACTGGATCGGTATTGCTATCATAAAGGTGATTGTCAGGATCCCGCATGGAAGGCCAATGTTAATGAGGATGGTGCAGTGCGTGTTCCTCCTACTGCAGTTGGTGCTACTCATACGCAGAATCAGGTAAAACCACAAAGTCATGATTCAGCCAATTGCATTATTGCAAGTGTGCTTGGAGAACTTGCTTATGAGTGGTGTGGCAAAGTATGTACAAGGTTAGATATGCAATTATTAAAATGTATGTAATCATACTTGTTTCACTGATATTGTAGGATGGTAGTGGAGGTTATGACTCCCATGGCAATGGAGGTAATGGATCTGAGTTAGGTGACAACACCTTATATGAGCGTAGGCGACAAAATGTAAGTCAATATTATTTATGGAATCTAAAAATAAAAAAGTGTTGTACTCGATTTTTGGTTGTTGTGCTAAAATACAGAGTTCAATTTTTTTGTAGCGATTTGAAAGTGCTGAAGGATTAGTAGAGCCATTAGCTGAGAAAGTGGCTGAAGTTGGTGATGTTCAGGTAAATCATAAGTTGGAAGGAGTTTGAGTTCTTTTATTGGCTTTATATTATAATAATCATAACCTAATATGTTTCAGTTGAAAGTATTATATCCATATCCGTCATTCTCGTTTGGCCTCTCGCAGGCAGAAAAAGAGGGTCTGATGTTGTTGTTGAGAACGGGGTGGAGCCCAATGATGTGGCTGGGTATTGTCGAAAAAGTAAGAGACAGAAAACCTTTCCAGTTGCCTTAGTTGGTGACTATCAATGCGATAGGAGGGTGTTACAGCGAGCAAGGGAAGAAATATTGAATGGAATGGGATTTGGATTGGATGCTGATTTTGGTGAACGGTATTGTAAAGTGCTTGACAAAATCAAAGGAATGCAGTAAGTGTTTTCAAACCATATACTTATTATGTTAGTTACCATTAATATAGTTAGGCTGTTATATTTTCTTGGAACCTTTATGAACTTACTTTGAATGTAGTAACTTGACCGGTGATATATGTCATATTTTACCTCTTTTAAGTATTTACTAAATTCGTTTTTATTAATAATAATTAAAGTGTTAGAAATAAAAGTGCTTTTTAGTGTTTTTCGTTGGTTATTAACTAGGAAATTGGAACATTTTGGGCCTTAATGGAGCAATTCAAGTTTTTTTCAGCAAGTCATATTTCCTCTACCAAATGTTGCAGCTCAGATGAAGATGATCCCAGGGATGGATCGAATCCAAATTTAGTACAAGATAGATGAGAATCTCAGCTTCATAACGAATACTCATTTGCCAAAATCCAACGGTTAGATCTCAAGATAATCACAAATACTAGAAACTGCTCAATAATATTCCAAGACGAAGTCGGTTCCGCGATATCCACTGGTGACCGTTCCATCACAGGAGGTGAACGGTCGATCACCAACTCTCTGGAAACGATGGACAAACGCAATTAGACAGTGACCGATCGATCATTGCCTCGGAGAAAAGGAAATATTCTGTTTTCATCGTATCTTCTCCAAATCTTCAAGAGACTTACCCTAGTTTGTTTATACAACTATAAAAGGATAAGAATATAGCATAGAGCATCATCCACCATCACGTCCAGCTAGTTACGAAGCCAATTACGAAGTTATCACAAGGCATAAACATCTTTCTTTTCAAAACACTTGTTCTTTCAATTTCGGTTTGTAAGGGAGAAGAAGATCTAAGCTATTGTTATCCACTAGAGAAGCTTTTCTAAATCCTATTTTTACTGTTTTTATAAGAATGATTTGTTTCATCTCTATTATGGTTGAGTAGTTTTATTATTGGGTTCTACGAAACTCAATTCAAAGGGTTTTATTGGTTCAATATATAGGATTGCATTCCATAGTGATTCCTTAACTTGTTCTTGGAGTTCTTTCGCTTAGATCTAAACTTACTGCGTGTTTTAAGATTTATCACCTTAAAATTGATCTTAGATATTCATAATTGTGTTAGTCACTCTATTGTATTTATCGTGATAAGATATATTAGCGAGTTTTGTGTTTGCTAGCCGCTTACATAGAATGAACAATTGAATTTGATATCCAAACGCTTATTGCTTGAATCTAGTATACGAAAGTTGACTTAATGCTTGCTTCATAGGAATTACTGCGATAGTATGCATATTCACCACCATGTTCATGTTTAAAAGAATAACTTCACCTAGTTTGTCATGAATAATTTGAACCATAATCCTTGCGAATCCTGAACTTCCAATTTTTTAATCATATTATTTTTCAGTTTTACAACTGCATCGATTTCGAAAACCAAAACCCCTATTTCGATTTAGCGTACCATGAAATTTAAAATTCTATTGTGTGATTCTTTATCCATGTGCATTCAATCCCTAAGTACTACGATTGACTGGTTGTGCTCTTGTAGCATTCTTTGTCATTTTATTAAGGTAAAACTTTACACCACATCAATAGGTACCATGGACCGTTAGAGCATCGCCAATGTATTACACACCATTTTGGTGTAAAAAATAGTGTACCAAAATGATGTTGAGTTTTACTCCAATGTATTATACTATTTTCTACATCAAAAAGAATATTCTAAGTATATTTTGTATTCCAATTTCTTTTATAATTGTTAATAATACACCATATTTTTCAATTTTGCAAATTCATCCTAATTATTTCACTTTTTAGTTTTTTTCTTTTCAGGAATCGATATTGTTTATCTTTAATTTTTGGTATTTTATGTATTTTAATAGTGATTATCACTTAATAGGATTATATTTTATGTTAATTAACTTTATATAATTTTCTAACTTAAACTTTAAAGGGAGAATTGAATTACTGCCACGTTTGAATTACCAATTTGCAGGCGTGCCATGCCCAAAAGTGGCTTCACGATAATGCCAGGAATTTAGTCCGAAATGACAAAATTACCCCTGACAAAAACATGAGGTCTTTCCAAACAAGGGGTATTTCCAAACAAGTTATTTTCTGATTTTTTTTGTTTCACTCCCTCTCTCTTCTCTTTCTTTCTTTCTTTCTTTCTCTTTGCTCTTTCTCTGCAACAATGAAGATCTCATGTTGGAAATGGTGTTTGGTTGGAGATGATTTTACACCAAAATGAGATTTGGTGTAGGTCGCAGCTGAAGGTTAGTGACTTGATAGATGCCACTACAAATAGTAAGAACATCGAGAAGATCCAACAAACTTTATCTCATTATGAGGGCATTATAAGAAACATTTTTCCGAGATCCTTTGGACAAAAGGATTCTTTAGTTTGGTGATGCACACAAAAGTAGAGATGAACAATGCAAATGAATGTTCAACCTAGATGTGCTATGAGTTCTAAACCTCAATTAACTAACCACAAGTGCATAGTGCAATCAATGTAGTAATCAAGGGTCATTCTTCCACAAGGATCAATGATTTCTTTAACAATTAGAATGCAAGAAACTAATGAAGCTAGGCGAATCCAATTTCAAGGCCTGACAAGGGTTTTTGCTCTACTCAAATGACAATATGAAAAGATGCAATAAGTAAAATGCAAGTTTAAACAATGTAAAACACTAAGGTAAAGGAAAGCAATGCATAAATGAAAGTAAAACTAGCTAAAAATGAAATTTAATAAAGGTCAACAAAAGTCAAACTTGAATAACAATGAGATTAAAGCATGGATCTTGAGTAAAGGTGATTGATTTAGGTTGAAACAAGTTAAGATAGTGATGCACAACAACTAAAGATAGCTAATTTCAAAGCATGAATCCATTTAATCTAGATTAACCCACTTCCATGGTACTAATCCATTCCTTAATCAAAATCTAACACAAACTTCTATCTTGCTAAAGATTAACTAAGGATCATTAATAATATGTTAATATAAGCTTACTAAACTCCTTAAACATCAACTTCCATTGGCTAAGATGAGTAAAACATGATTAAAGTTCTTCTAGACATTTCCACAAACACCTTCCGGACATGAAAAGACCATGATCTAGATTTGGGGTAATTACTTCCTAATCTAGCATTAAGAGCTCTTTAATCAATAAAATATTAAAGACTAACAACCTAGCATCACAAATATAGTTTGAATCAACCTTAATCTTCCCTACCCAAGATCCATTAAGGAAACTACTCACTAATCATAACTAAACCACAAAAGCATGAATTAAATGATGCATAATGAAAAGCTTAAAGTAAATAAACAAGATGAAACTTTACTAAAACATAAAAGATGAAGACTTTAACATTAAATCATCAAAAACACATAGGTTTTAGGTTTTACACAAAGGATAATAGAAGAGAGGCTAAAGCTTATGATTTTTAATCATAAGAAAAGTATTTATAGAGAAATAAAAGTGTACCCGGGTCAACCCGGGTCAAACCAGGTCAACTGCAGAAACTGACATTGTGGACCGACCACTTGGTCGGTCTTCTGGTCGGTCCAGGAGCTAAAATTCGGGCAGGGGATTTTAAAGCTTCGGGACACCCTATGGATCGACCAAGAGACCGAACTCTGGCCGATCCATAGGCCTTCTCTATTTTCAACTTGTTGTTCTTCCTTCTTCAATCTTGATTCTTCTCTTGACTTGTTCCACAATTGATCCAAAGCTCCATTTTTACCTAAAATGGACAAAATATGCATGCAAATGCAAGAAAACAAGAACTTGGACTCTATACTCGATAAAATCTAAAAGGAACGAATTATGCAATAAAATATGTAAAAACCTAAGCTAAATACCTCAAAATCTATCTAAAATGCATGCTAAGAAAGAGCAATTTATGCACTTATCATTTGGTAACCTGACAATTCATGGGAATTTACAACAAAGACAAGGTACAATCTTAGTATTTGTGCTAAGGATCCTACTCTATCTGAAGGTTTTAGTTGGTGGATGAATATCTGGAAACCTTAACCGACTTAGGATCCCTTGTAGCTATATATATATACTTATTTTTAGACTCTCTAGGAATATAAGCAACAAAAATCAATTCTAAAAAGATGTATTTCGTTTTATTCTTTGTTCTTCATTAAAATCTTGGTTTTAAGAGTCTTTAAAGGTATATCCGACTTGTTTTCTATATTTGAGAAGAGATCTAATCTCTTTACACTTTTATATCAACGATTCTATGTTGTTTTTACTCTTGATGATTTTATGTGCTCTCAAAGTTCTATGTTCTTACATATTAGAATATCGTTTAGGAGTTTATTCTAGTAGATTCTTCATCTTTATATCGATCGAAAGTTGATATATTCTCCAAAAGCTTGTTATATCTCCAACCTTGATCTAGTATTTGATGAGCTAAAAGTCTTAACAATTCAATAGGTTGTTTAAGGAGTTTAGTAAACAATCGAATCTTGACCATTCATGCATGTTTCCACCTTGTAATAACCTACGATAATTAAATCTATTAGGATTTTTTTTTTGGGTAAGGAATAGGGGAACAATGTTCCTCATTTTTAGTAAAAAAATAAATAAAACTACAATCGGACCTGTCGCAGGATCAAAACCCCACCAGCATCCTCTAATAACAATAAAACTGCACTCTCTGATGCCAAATCCAACATATGAAAACTAAACGGTAAAAAAAATGCAAGTCTATTAGGATGTTGAAGCCTACTAATTTGATTGCCTATGAATTTTTGATAAAATTTTTCATCCAGAGATAATTTCTTCATATATTTAATTATCTTTACTAGTTATCTAATTTTATTTTTTAACATGTTACTTACTTACCTAATTTTCTATCTCAAAAATGATATTCTAATACTTAACCCATCATCAATTATTGTAGACCAAGATAGACGTTATTCACCGAATCATAGTCACCGAGTTAGTCTAATGTGAAAACACCAAATATAAACATGTTGATTCTAGTAAACAAACCCGGTTAGTGAGTCTTTCGACCGGGATCAAGCTTGTGAGTTGTGACCATAGTGTGTGGCACTGATAAAAGATTATAATATAATGTAAAGTGAGTAGATTCCATTGATGGTTTCACACAGGTTACGTTCCATCATTTTAATAGAGATGCGAGGTTGATCTTGTTTTCCGTCACCATGTATCTTGCATAACAAGTAACTGGACCAATATTATACCAGCAACAACAAAAGAAAATACCAGAAACGAAAGAGTTCTCTCGTGATATATGAAATAATAGTTTGATGAAACCCTAAAAACTCTAAGATAATAGCATTCTACACATTGGCAGCAGAGCCTTTCCTTTTGTACACGTGAAGGAAACTCTAAAATCATGGCCATTTTCTTTACACCATTCTCTGCCTTTTTCACTCACTCATCAGCCTAAGGGGGGATGTTTGGTTCTATGTATCGTAAAAACGGTAAGAAACTACACAATGTACAATTTTGCAGGGAACAAACAACTCTCTCTCTTCCATAGTTTCCCGCAGATTTTTGGTTTACATCTTACCTAATTTTCAAAACCCCTAGTTAAGCTGTACAACACTACCAGCTTTACGCCACCTGAGGCTGATTTAGGGACTGCAAACCCATTCTTCTCTCTGAATCAAAGGAAAAACACACTTTAGAGACATTGAATATCCTTACACTGTCTCTCTCAACCAAGGGAACAGAATAAATCAGAGCAGTGAATACAAAACTTTTGAACCTATAAAAGATGTACATACCTCCAGCAGTAACTAGTTTTTCAACACGGGCAACCATATACTTCCCATATGTGTATTTCTTTAAAGCATTAAGATGCACTTTAATACGAGTAAGTATCAGCTCACGCTGTTGGTCATCGCACGTCTCCAGAACTTTTTGCACTACATAGTTTGCAAACTGATCCTTCATCATCGTCTATGCACACAAGAAGAAGAAGAGGATCCATATGAGCTTATTTGTTTCTTTTTTTTCCCCTGAAGAACATCTAAAAGTTTGTGTTTAACAAACCTGAAGAGGCTCGTTTTCATCAGTTGTGCCTAGCATCTCATTCACGAGTAATTCCCGTTCCTCTGGACCTCCAAAAGTCAAACATTTCTCAACCACATTTGACGCAAACTTCTGCTGGCTCATCTGAACAATCTTCCCTGCTAATTCTGTGATTATCACAGTTCGCTCATCAGGCTTTCCATGCTCCAGCACATGCTGTCCACAAAACGTGCATCAGTTTTGCGCAAACTATACAAAAACCACTAGTTGCAGAAAAACTCATACTTTTTACAAACCTGAATAACATAATTTCCATACTGATCTTGGGCCAGCATACTAACGGTGGACATGATCTCTTCCATAACCTTACTCTGTGTATCTGGGTTATGGCAGTGCTCCAATACCCTCTGCAGCAGGAGAGGAGAAGAGTTATACAAAAAACCACAAGGTCAAGAAAACTGTCAACGTGCTTTATTACTAAGAGCAAGAATGTGCCATCTTTATTAGGAAGAGCAAAAACCTGAATAACACGGCACCCATACGGATGTGTTGAGAGGGTCACAACTTGACCAAAGAAAGTTGAAATAATAAACTCAATGTTCTCTTCGGGCACACATTCGATGCACTTCTGAACGACATGGTTCCCATTCTGATCGCGAACGCATCGCATAACATGTCCATCAAGTTCTATCACCATCTTAATTTTCTGGTCTAGATCAACCACCTCAATTGCCTACAAAGGTAAAACCAGAAAATAACAAAACTGTTCTTGAGAATGGAAGACAGATTTACCTTCGTGCCAAAATAAGTGAGAATTAGAATTTACCTTCTGGATGACACGACAACCATACATCTGTAAGCTAAGAGCCAAAACATTGGTAAAGAGCTTCTCTGCCAATTCTCTCCTCTGTGGCGGTAGTCCATGCTCAAAGAACTGTGGGAAGATTAGGATATACAAAAATCTTTAATGTAAAAATGTCGAAACGACCCAAAAAAACAGAGAAGAAGATTAAGTCTACCTTTTGAATTACATAGTTTCCAAAAACATCAGTCATCAGGGCAAGAGCTTGTGGCATGATCTCCTCATAAACCATGTTTTTCTCATCAGTTGTTGCTGTCTCGAGTTTCTGCTGAATAAACCGGCTCCCATATTGATCCGCACTGCTCAGTCATTTTCCAAAATACATGTCAGCTTGGGACAAATGGTTTACAAGAACAAAGGTAAAGACTTTCAAGGAAATACCTGAACTCTACAACGTGACCAGCTATTTCAGAAAGTTCGAATCCTCTTGTTTTGTTACTTTTGAACTCTTCGAGCAATGAAGATCCAAAGCCTTCATCCATACTACCATCCATGTGCCAAGGACCCATCACCCCTACTGAATAGTTTCTTGTTGCAGAGGGATATCGCATAGTAACTTCACCTCGTCTCATAGGACTACAAGGTGCCACAAGAGAATTTGGCAAAGCATGTTGAGCCAAGGGGCTACCAGGATATGAGATATTAGACCCAAATGGTGTGCTCCCATAATAGCTATGGCTGTTAGGGCTCCCGGATTTGTAAGGGACACCATACTGTGATTTCTGAGCTCCGAGATGAGCCATTTGCAGTTCAAGCATATTCATGTATGCAGGATCATTTTCAGAGAACCTCGCATACTGATGATACATTGGGTCAGCAATATGTGACTGAAGACCAGGAGCTCTTCCCATCATTCGATTGCTGAGCCTGACAAGATTACGTGATTCAGAGAAGTTTTGCCCATGAAGTCTGGAGTCCATTCCAAAAACATTCAAAGCAGATGCTGCAGAAACATTTTCATACGTTGGTGATAAGTTACTAGTCCCGAATTGGTAAGGACTAGCTAGTCCACCTCCACCATTATAGTTTGGATTTAATGCGTAACTGTTCAGACCATAGTTTGGGCTATCAAAATGCTGGTAAGGTCCTCCATCATTATAGGCAGATCCTTGTGACCCTCTCAACTGTGAATTCCTCCAAGAACCTGTTCCTTTATAGGCTAGGTCAGAATTGTTCGGGAACATATAGTTCCTGACCTTTTCGACATCCAGCTCAGCCTGACCCCGTTCATCTAACCTGCTAGTGGCTGACAGGTTCATGCTAGATAAAGCAGCGGCAAGATCAGAAGACTCATCGAGACCAGATGTAACACTGTTGAATGGGCTTTGATTATTTGAGTTCCTCTTATTATTTGAACTTACTCTCTCACTCCCAATGGGACTAGGCACCCTACCAATGGCCTGTGGATCTGGAGTTCCATTTCTCGACAAAGAAGTACCCAGAACAGCAGCATAGCTGTATGGAGATTGGGCACCAATGGCTTGTGATGCAGATGGAGACTGATTATTTGTGGACTCGACATTTTCATCAAAGGCATTACGACTTGCAGGACGTGAGGACTGCTGTGCAACGGGATACCCATGCCCCATGTCAGCCTGCACAGAAGCGCAATCCATAAAATTTACATAAACAAGAAATATTTTTGATTTAAATGTGAATGAAATCACTTTATACTTGAGTCAAGCTCCTATAATGTGTTCTAACCATCTACTTTCCTTGTAACAGTACAGTATCACAACTAACATGATTGCCTAACACACCATAGAGCTAGATACAATAAATAAGAAGAGAATAAAGGCAATCATCTCAAACAGAATAAAAATTAACACACTATCGAAGTATCGATGAATCATAATGACTATAATATGTTCCACCAGCAGTAGGCTTTAGAAGCAAACACAATCAAGCCAGAATAACATTAACACAATATATAAACTAGAACAGGTTTCACCAACCTGAAAGATATCAGCAAAACTCTTCTGTTTGCCTCCGAGACCCAAACCAATGAGTCCATTAGCATCCCACTCGGAAGAAGAAGCACTGGTTCTCTCAGGCTCAAACTCGTTCTGCTGCTTCTTCTGCTCAAAACCAGGCGGCCTAGAGAAGAGAGATTGACTATCATTCACTTTCCTCCTATCCCCGATACCGCCTAAGACGGTGCTAGACCCTTTAACCCTCTGATTAACCCTCCAATCCTCCCTAGACATCAAAGGAGGAGGCAACCTCGGATTCAACTTCATATTATTAGCATAGTAGTCATCGTCGTCTCTTGTTGCTCCACCTCCGCAGCTGAAGAACCCTCCGGCAGCACTAACAGAGCCGTCGACAGTGGGCGGAGCAGAGCCGCTTCTGTACAAGTTAAGCTCTCTCTCGATCTCATCAGCTTCTTGTTGCCGTCGCTGTTGCTCTCTCATTGTGGTTTATCTGAAAACGACAACAACAAAAATCAATTACAAGATTATGGTCATGTGCTAAACTCTAAACGAATCCTAAAGATCAAACCTTTATACCTCAATATATACAATCCTCAAAATTCTCTAATCCAAAGATCAAAACTTTATGTTACTGTTGTTTTTAAACAAATCAAACAAAACCCTAACGATTGAGGAATAGAGAAAAGCTCAAGTTTTTATGTGTTTTATAGAGAGTTGGCGGAAACAATCCGACGGCGATGGAAGAACCCTTTAGGGTTTTTGTGAAAAATAAAATCATTATTAGGGTTTGATCTAACCTAGCGATTGCATAAGGAATAATGAATTTTTTTTTAAAAAAACATTAATTAAAGCAAAATAAAAAAAGAAACCGGAGCTGGGGAATCTCAGACTCACACGTTTGAAGCTGTTTCGAGATCTTCTGGTTCTATGTTCAGTTTTGGGTTTAACGAAGTACAACTTCAAGATGATACGATCTTCATGATTTTATATTTTTATACAAATCCTACCTTTACTTCTTCACAATTTTGAATATTGGAAATTTACCTATTTGGCAATACAAATGTTAATTATCTTTAAAACCAGTGAAAGATATATTATCAAATCTTAAACCCTGAGATTTCATAATTAAAAATTTATTTAAATACTTTGTAAAAATCACAATACTTCTGACAATTCACATCTCTAAAATAAATAAACAAAAATGACAAAGAAGATGATTTAAATATGAAGTATACAAGAAACTGTTTTCAAACTACTAGAAAACTGTTTTCAAACTACTAGAAACTGTTTTCTTCTTCTTCTTCTTCTTCTTCTCAACTGATAGAGAAAAATGTGAGTTTTCAGAAAATGGAAATAATCCAAGTATTTTTTTCCCTTTGTTATTTACCAACTACCACTTTTGATCATCTTTTTATTTCCCAAATGGGAGATTAAAATTTGGTCACTACCCCCAATAGTAAAACCTATAAAGGTAATCCGTGACAATTGGGGTTAAAATGTATGTAACGCTTAGTAAATAATAATGTGACCAAAAGTCGATAGCTCAACTGGTAAAGATTTCAGGCAAGTCTAGAGGTTGCTGGTTCGAATGACTTTTGGGACGAAACTAATATTACATGCTTTGGTTTCGGACCTAGAGGAATTATTGGTTTCGGACCTAGAGGAATTATGAGTTTCGGCCCAAAACCTCCTAATAATTCAAAAAAAAAAAAATTTATGCTATTAAATAAAGAAAGTATCTTTGTTCTGAGATCCGTGCTCGGTCATGATTGCTTACCGAAGTCCACGAGTCGGTGTTGGTCTTAGATTTAGACTGGAAATATTAAAATGGTTAGGTTTAAGTCATTTTGTTTCTATATATTGGGCTTTGAAATGTGTTTCATTTTCATTCTACTTTGTGATTTGAATAGATTTAAGCCCCAATGAATTCAGCCTTTTTTAAATTCAGTATTCGTTTGGATCCGTATGATATTCATGGTTTTGGGGACGTCAATATTTAGGTTATATAGTAAAAACTCTATAAATTAATACTCGATAAATGATTAAATTTTGTAAATCAATATTTTATTGCTTCTGAGTCGGACCAATCTTATTATATAAAGTTTGATGCGTCAAACATAATAATTAATAAGATCATGGCCAGTGGCGAATCCAGAAAATTATTTTACCAAGGTCAATATATTATTAAAAATATTATAATTTTTTTAGTCAAATATCAATTATTTACAAATGTACTCTACAAATTTTCATATTTTGTAAAAAAAATTTATAATGGTTTCATTTGAAATAGTCTCGAACACATTTTTTTTAACACTTACTAAACAATCATTCAAAAATTAATCTTTAATTCGATTGTGGTCTCTCTTCACGATCTTCATTGTTGAAAAACATCTTTCGACGGTTGCGGTAGCAATGCAAAATCAATACCAACTTCAAAAACTTATAAACCAAAAGTTTTGACATGTATTTTTCGTGTTTCCACCAACATACAATCAAAATTCGTTAGATGAGAACAAAATTCCATCTCTTCATATATTATTAATGTAGATATCCAAATGTTGCTCAAGAGATATATGTTCTCTATGATTAAAATCATTTGAACAGAACTTAAATAATCTAATTAACTTCGAATGGTCAAACTGAAAAAAAAAAACAATAAAAGATAATAAAGCAACGCAAATAAACAATTTTAATGGGTTTCATTGAGAAGACATCACTATATTCTAGATTTACCTGAATAGAAAGAATATAATCACAATTTTTTTTCTTAGTCATAGGATTAGATTAGTAGTTAACGGGAAAATATTATAAAGTGGGATTAGTTTTGTTTCTATTTTGAAAAATAGAAAATAAAATTGGATTTATTAAAGTGGAGCAATTTGGTTTTTGAAAAAAAACTAGAATGAGTTAGAAATATTTGGTTGCTTATGGTTCAAAACATAAAATGAACCACACAAAAGTTAATTAAACTAAGTTTAAAAGATAAATTAAACCATGTTCAAACTAATTAATCTAATAAATAACAAAAAGAAAATAAAAAATGGGTGGTTCAAGTGACCTACTATACTAATATGTAGCTTCGCCACTGATCATAACACGACACGTGTGAAGTTGGTCGATCAGATTTTGACATGTGTATGTACTTATATATTTAAATTTTCCAACTAGATATTCTGATTTTAAATAGAATTAGATAAGATAAAAAAATCAAATATCTTTTCTTATTGGATCCTAACATACGAGTAAAAATCTTTTGAATTTAAATAGACTTACGTTTCCACATCCAAATTGTTAAGAATATAATATTTTACCTTTATTAAAAAAATTTGGGGGAATTTCAAAAATGACACACTTGAATTACCTTTTTATAAAAATGACACAACCAATTGTCTATTTTTAAAAATGACACAAATTATATTAAAAAAAAGCCATAAACCATAGAGTTTTAAACTTTGAAAAAGGTTATGTCCCTAACAAACCTTAAACCCTAAAAACTAAACCCTAACATAACATAGTTAACGCAAATATAAATGATATTTTAAGTAAATGAGATTTCAAAATATGTCATTTTTGCAAAAGGTAATTCAAGTGTATCATTTTTGTAGTATGTCATTTGGTTTGTGTCATTTGTAAAATTTCTCAAAAGTTTTTGTGCTCTTTCCATCTTCTCACCAAGCAATTTAAATCTTTAATAATCTTTCCAATTTTTTTGTTTTAACAACTATTACTATCTTAGGCTTTGATTTGCAGAGCATTTAGAGAAGCATCATGCTCTTCATTATCCAATCAAGTTTAGTTGACGAAGCATTAAGCAGAGCATTTAGTAAATGCTAATGCTCTCACCCTCAATGCTCTCCAATAGAGCTTTTCCAGAGCATTTACCTCTAACATATATAAAAAAGTTAAAAAATAAAATTATACAACTCATATTTTTATACTTATATAAAAACAAATTATATAAACTTTTAATTACTTAATATAAGTTTATCATTATTTTATTTATTCTATACTTTAAATTAATATTATAATCAAATAATATATCAACTAAATGTAATTTAAATTCGAAAAGATTATAAAACATTATCTTATACTTTACAAAAATAATTTATATACAATATTAACATATTAAATTTTAGAATATAGAAATATATTTATAATAAAATTAAAACTTTATATATATATCATTAGTCTATTTGTCACTTTTTTGGTTAAATAGTATTATAATAAATAAAAAATTAAATGATATTTATAATTTATGACATAATATATTTTAGAATACATATAAATAAATATAGTTAAATAGTTTTTATTTTAATTTTATATATGTAACCATTAACTGCTCTACCAATCACCTAAAATGTGCATTTTGTTCAGATGCTCATGTTTCAGCTGCTTCATGCTAATGCTCCTACATGCTAATGATCCTTCATGCTCTGCCAACCAGGGCCTAAGTTAGTAGGTGTGATAGAATACAAATATCTATTTTAATTTTACTCCCTCCGTTCTTTATTGTTAGATGTTCTAGGTTTTTTGTTTTGTTTTGTAAAGATTGATTTTTAACCTTTTCAATGTGTTTTTAATGAAAGAATTAAGGTGAATTGTTCATTTCAAAACAATTAAATGAAATTGTTGAATTGGTATAGGTTGAATGTTATTGAAAAGAGTAATTAGCATGAATAATAGGATAATGACAAAAAATTAAGTGTATAGCATCTTGAAAATAATAATTAGCTATCTAACTTAAAATGACTAATATACCCCTAACCTAGTATCTATCTTTACCCTAGTAAAAAAACAGTCACCGCCGACGAAACTCTTCCTTTTATCTTCCTTTTTATTTCTCAGATTTTTTCTTAACCTTCTTCTTCAACTTTGTGTTTTTCGATTCATTCATTCACTTCTCTAACTTTCATCGATTTCTTCCTCTAATTTTCGTCGAGTATTTTTTTCTTAGATATCTTAGAAGATGAAAGATTCCAATCTGCCAAAGCGGTTGTTTCGCTATGATCGCGAACACGTGAAGAAGAACGTGAATGACTATAGATTCATCAAATTCTATCGAGCTATGAAGAAATTTTTGAACATAAAGCAATTCTCTTCAATTCTCAATTTCAAGGTTTCTTCCTCTGATGGGTTTGTGCATTACATGTTGTCTCGACTTTTTTTTACTACAAAGAAAAACAAAATTTGGGTCTTATTCGCTGTAAAACAATTTTGAATAGTCCATTATTATTATACGAATAGTGAATAGTCCATTATTCGAATAAATAGTCTAGTGTTGAAATTACATAGTTGATATAAATAGTCCACTATTATTAGTCCAATCTTACGAAATAGTTAGATACTAGTACTATCCCCGTGCTACGCCCGGATATTCTTTGCCACAAACAAAACTTGAAGTATAATTAGTTAAACATAAAACGCATATAAACAATCTAAGTTAGATTTTTAAAACAGAAATTTGCATTGATCCTTCTTTATGTCTTGCTCTCTTTCTCTTATTTTTTAAATTAATTCATTGTGTATCACCACCATCTGCAAACAATCATTCAAATCCAACTAAAACAATGAAAAAGTTTATAAAAAAAAATCAATATGTAACATAGAAACGTTAATGAATTGAAAACACATGAAGAGACAAAGTGTAGCGTAGTGTTTCTTCAAATTCTAGACTTGTTTAACAATTCTTCAAAGGAGAATTGTATTTTTGCGAGAAAGAAAACTTTGAAAAAATTACCTTCAAAAACCATTTCATTGAGGTTTTCAAATCCATTTGTTCAATGAATAAAGAGGTAACCGTGTGCTTACATTTGATCTAACTGTCTATAGTTGATTTCTTTACACGTACACAATGTAAGGAGAAAGAGCTTTATGCCTTGATCCAAATTCTCTAAACGTTGAACTCATCAAATCTGTTTGTGAAGAAGATTGCTTGAAATGAAAAATTATTAAAGACCATTTAGGCAGTTATGATATATGGTGAAAGATCATGGTGATATAAAGGGATGATCGAGAGATTTGTGGGAGAGAAATTTGAAAAGAAAGTGGGTGGTTAAATTAGAAAGTGGAGTCATTGAGAGGTAAAATTGTTTTTCTGATTTTTCTAGTTAACGTTAATTACTTCTAAATTGTAGAATTTTAAAAATTGTTAATTTCCACTTGTCACCACTTGATTGCTCAAGTGACTTGTGATTTAGTAGTAAAGGATTATCTTACGTTTGAGGATTTAAAATATTTCATTGTGTTGAAATTACATAGTTAATATAAATAGTCCACTATGATTGTACGAATAGTCCACCGTTGAAATCACATAATTGATATAAATAGTCTCGTTATTATTACATAAATAGTCCACTATTTTTATATAAATAGTGCACTATTTTTCGCCATTGTTAAATGTGTGTTTTCAACTAGTTCTCTCCTTCTTCTCTGCCAAACTTCTCTGACTAATGAACGTAACAAGTTCTGTCTATTTTTAAACTACCCAATCAGAGATTTCGAAGGTCAATAATATCAATCACCAATCAATTTTAATTTCATGATCAATCACGGATCAATTTCATGAAATCTTAATCAATCTTCATAAAATCGAGATAAAGCCCAATTTGATTCACATCAATGGTTTGCCAAATAAAATCCCTAAAATCAATGTTCACAATATATTTAACAAATGCAGTAACATATATTTTACGCATTTTTTACTAACTTCTCATTAAGGGTATTTTCGTCATATTAACACAACTTCATGTTATTCACCTAAATAACTTTTACCATATGTCATACACCTAATTTTAGCTCCACAAACTATTATTTACCTAATTAACCCTATTGAAAATTGTTTAGTACAAAAAAACAATTCATTTATAATTGAACATTAATTGGCTTTCTTAATTTGTGTAAAAAATCTAAAACATGTAACTTAAAAGAACATAGGGAGTATTAGTTTTGGTAAATTTTTCTAACCCAAGTTTTCTTTTTATTGTTTTCTTTTTGTTGTTTAAAGTATATATATATATCATCACAAAGAAAAGGAATGAATTATTATAAATTATTTAATAAAGTCTGATACGTGTAAAAATCAACTTTCCAAATAGATTTTGATACGTGCCAAACATTTATTACCTATCCAAAATTTTAAAATATCACTATTTGTTAAATAGTCAAAAACTAACGTCCAAGAGCTTTTCTTAGTTAAAAAAAAATAATACTCTCTCCGTTCTTTTTTGTTTGATGTTTAAGGTTTTAACACACAAATTAAGAAATTCTTTACTTTTTTATTTTCTCAAAACAAAACATGTTTTATTTCTAATCCCAAAACAATTCAGCCAGTAAAAAACCAATCTGCAGAATTCAAACAGTCAAAAACAACAAAATCACCATAAATTTTGCGTAGAAAATTGAAAACATCAATCAAAATGAAAAAAAAAAACTTATCTAAAACATCAAGCATAAAAGAACGGAAGGAGTATCATTATTTGTAAAAGGGTTAATTAGCTATATAACACAAATTTAAATAATAATTAATGTAATGGCTATGTAATAATATTAATGAAAAGAGTAACACATGGTATATGTAATTTACCTTTTCCTTCTTCACACGTGATAACTCACGAAATATGTGGCAACATCCATGGTTTCTCAGTTCAAAAATAGTGTGGTTCACAGAGTGGCCACATCGCAGTAAAATCAAAGAGAGATCTGACTAGAGGACAGGTAAATGTAAACAAACAAAATTTGCAGGTTTTTTAATTTGAAGTAATGTAGACGTGAGTTATCTTATCATTTACTATGTCCCTATTACAATTATTAGGAGTACCAGAGGTAGTAAATAACATCATAAATTGTTATTCTGTAGCTTTAATGATGTTGAACTACGTAGAAAGTGACAAGAATTTGATGTGTTAACGGATTGAATGAGTCAACGGTGGAAAGGTGTTTGTCATTGAGGGTAAATTCGTCCAAAATACACAATATACAAAGTGTTATAAACTCATTTAGTAGATGTCCATTAGAGGTCCATGTTCTAAAATATTATAAACCCTAGTTCATCTTCAGTATTGTACCCTATATATATCTTGTACTTATCATGGAATAATACACAACACAATTCTCTCTTTCTCTTCTTTACTACAACACGTTATCAGCACGAGCCCTAACCGTGTGAGTTTAAAACTCTAGCTACTGAGAAAAAACCTAAAACCCTAACTACCTAAACAAACGAGATCTATCAAAATCCTTAGTCGATGTTATTTATGTTTTCTGTTTTTCATATTGAGCCACCGTCTCAATTTTCAAGGCCGTCTCCGAAATCATCGTTACCGAGATAAGTAACTGTGTATTCTATAATGATCAAAACCTTGTGTACTTATTATTGCGTTGTCGTAATTGCACTTGGCCATCGTAGTATTACGTTTCTTATTCTTTTTATTGATTGCGATTATTACTTTGATCGTCTCTTAATATTTTCATGCTTTATTCCTTTGATAAAGGAGCTAAGCCCACGGAACTAGCTGAGTAAGAACCCTAGTCGACGATTGAGCGGAGCAAACAAAAAACCTTTGGCAACATGCAAATCTCTGAACTCGGGAGACCGTCTAATCTGTCCAATTTCTTATATCCGATTTTTCAGATAAGTATTCATGCTTTATACTTACGACCATATGCTTTAATCTTAACGTGACATGAATAACTTGCATAAAACTAGTGCTTTTACTATATATATATATAAAAAAAAAAAAACACTAGTGCTTGATTGATTCGCTCTGGTACTTAATAATTAACCTAGTGCTTTATAACTATCAAACTTGAGAAACAAACTATCAAATTGGTATTAAGTACTTCGTTTTAAGAAATTGCATTAAAAACCAAAGCATATTTAGTTATTTACAATGGTCGACACATGCTTTGATGTTACTTGTTTTATTTACTAGCTTGAGAATTATCAACTATAGAAATTGATAAGAGAATCATTGATTGGTCTCATGATTATTCGGAGATATTGATTTGATATTCTCGTCATGTACAACTAATGTTGTTAATAAGACTATTACTTAGTCTTAATGGATGAACCTAAAGTTTCATCATCGATGGAGAGAATAATATAATCTCACAGACCATAAATGACATATCCAGAAGATTATGATCATTGTTTGATTACGAAAGTTCACTAATGTGACATATCCATAAGATAGTGTTCACTGCTTGACCAAAGATTTAGTCAGAGCAATTCTTAAAGAAAAGGTATGATCACCATAATGTAATATTTCCTAAAGCCTAAAATGATTGGTTGATATTACCTACAAGACTTGAAGTCTTTAAGTGAATTTAATTCGCATATGTTCAGAATTACTTGCAATTTGATATCTCTTATCGAGACATACTTAAATTTAATTTCATGTAAGTAATGTTGTCGTGTGGACAACAATTTCTGAAGAGAGATTTAAAGAGTTTTTCAGAACTTATATCTTATCTCATTGAGACTGAACATATGTTGTATTTGTTGTTAAGCACCATTCCATGAAGCGAATGTGATATCATATACTAAAGAAGAAAATGGCAATACCAATAGTATTTGTTGAAGAAATTGCTATGGAACGGGTCATAATGTGAAAGTGGATATGAATGTGGTCATGGTCAAGATCGAGATCCAAAATCAAAAAGTCTCTATCGGGAATTCATATTTTCACCAGAAGTGAGATGGTAATAAGTCAAAGATATGTGAATCATTTTTGAAAATGAATGAATCTATTGAGAGTACAATACAAGGTAGTACATGGTTTATTGAATGCTCAACCAGAGAATATATATAAATGCTCCAGAAGAGCACATTGATAATATTGCATATGAGAATGTATTTGACATATTTATGCATTTATTCTCATAAGTCTCAAAAGTTAGAAGGATCTAAGATAGAATACATGTCCCGCGAAGGGAATGTTATTGATTCTAATGAATAAAGGATTCAGTATAAGATTGATAAAATCAGTGTTATCATCTCGAGAGGGAGAGTTAAAGAATCCCACATACCATCATAAGTGGAACATCCAGAAGATTATGTTCACACTAAAACTAAGTAAATGGATCCAGAAGATTCATAAGACTATGTTCATACGAATCCTTCATAACATAAATTCATGAGATTTGTAGAAAAAAAAAATCATGTTGAGACAGTAAGTAAAGGAAATATAAATACCTTTAAATTACAAATATTTCCCAAGAGCAAAAGTATTTTCGTGAAACTACTTGTATTTTGTACTACACAAAGATTTGTAGAATGGAGATGAAAAGATATAGTAAACCAGAAGTTTACGAAACATATAATTGTTTGGCATGAATCGGTTAGACCATTACGATTCAATAGCAATGCGAAAAGTAATATATCTAAATAAACATTGAAGAACCAGAAGATTCTTCATAATGATTAGACATGTGTTGTTTGTTCATAGAGAATTAATATATGGTTTTCATGAGGCTAATAGAATTGAAATCTATGAATTTTCTAGAATGTTGAGATGTTGCAGGGCTGATCACCCATCGCGCATCTTAATAACTCTAGTGAATTCATGAGCCTTTGATGATTACAACATCCATTGGGATAAATGTTGAACATCCGGTAGCACATATTCATACATAATTCGCATCATGCCAATAAATAATCAATATTTGTCCCCTATTGTAACTGGTTTTGGGTCATAGCCAGATATTTCCCATCTATGGATTTTGGATGTACAATATACATTCCAGTTGCTCCACCATATAGTTTTAAGATGGATCCTCAAAGAAGGATGAGAATATATGTTGGATATAAATCTCCATTGATACTTAAAAATCTAGAGCCATCCATGAAAGATTTAAGTAAAGCTTGATTTGCATACAGTAATAAGTCAGTCTTTCCAACATTAGGGGAAGAAAATAAACAGCTGGAAAAGAAAATAAGCTGTAATGAATTATCATTGATCCTCGGACGAAAGAATGTAAATTATAAGTCCAAAGGATAATTCATTTCAGGGCTTATATCATTGATTGCCAAATGCTTTTATGACCCATATAGAGTGATAAAGTCACTTACCAGCTGTAATGCTCCAATTAGAATTGATGTCCCAAAAGGACAATATCAAACTGCTAATGAGTCTAAAGATCGCATGAAGCGTGATAGACCTATTTGGTTCCAAATATAAGAATCCTCAACAAGAAAAGGAGCATAATTCACAATGGTTATATTGAGGAAACACTTATATATACGAATGATCTCCCGAAGAGAAACATGACATATACATAAATTCAGGTACTTGAGAATAAAGAGATCTCAAATAGTTATGTCATGTCATGTCATAAATAAAATGGAATCGAAAAGCAAAATCGACGTCGTAATATTTTTGCATGCATTGAGAAAGCAGCTAATATTATGAAAAAGAGGATCAAGAAAGTCTATTTAAAAGTGTACACAAAGTAATGATTGGCCAATCATAGAAAAGAAGAAATAGACTTATATTTATAATCTCTTGTAGAGAATTTTGGATCAGTAGTCCATACACTTGAAGTGTAAAATCAATGAAAGATAAACAAGTCTTTATGTGAAAGAATAGTGAAAATTTCACAAGATCTTGAACTTTAGCTTATTAAGAGGTTTACTCTCATGTGGTGGATGCAACTCCTTTCAAGTTCATTATCAGTTTGGCAAGAAAAGGAAAGGCTTGATTTATAGTTTATATCTTATTGATATGTCCCACTAGATAATGAAATTTATATGAAAATCCTAGAAGGATATATCCATGGAGGATTAATGATTTCAAAAGTTTATTATCGAAAACTTTAGTTATTCGATCGAATCAAATATGTTACATGGGGGTATAACCTGAAAGTGAATTTCATAAGGTTAATCAAAAGGTTATGGATCGAATGAATCCTTAATTTGAAGATCATTGAAACTCCGGCAGAGTTTATCATAAGTAGTACGATGATGATAATATATGATAAAATATCACTAGATAGTGATATTTACATGAAAGTCCCAGAAGGATTTAAATTGCTAGAAGCAAATTCATTTTTGGATTTTAACAATTTATACATTGTTAAAGAGATTTGCTAAATGATTTGTATAATGTATATTGATGATTTGAACATCATTAGAACTCCTGAAGAGATCTATATACAATGAAAAATCTGAAGAAAGGATTTGGAAAGATAAAATTATCTTCATATATCCCAAATTAATCATCTAGCGAAAAGATGTTATGTTCAAAGATCCTTGAAGGATATTACAAAAAATGCTCATATATATTTGGTCATGAAATATCATATATAAAATGAGATTAGAGTTACTCAGTGATTTATTTCATAATTGAAATATGTGTTTGACAAAAGAGAAAGTCAAATCTAATAGCTTTTAAAAAAAGAGCATGAATATTGTACAAAAGAAATGTTTAAGGAGTTGTACATATATGAGATTAGGCTTAAAGTCCAAATAGACCAAAATATGTCTTTTATAAGGAAAGAATGTTATGGACCAGAAGTTCAATGATATGAGATATCGTAAGAGTTTGTTCATTAAGGCTATTCTTATAATAATTCGAAAAAGATAGCATATATGATCGGAATTCATCTCTTGAAAAAGATGTTTCCGAGGGGGAGAAATATAATGATCTGCGTGGATGTACTCTTTTTCCCTTATCATAGTTTTTATCCCATTGGGTTTTTCTTTGAAAAGGTTTTTAACGAGACATCAAAGAACACGCAAATGATAGACACTCATAGAGAAATGTTACCATTATAATGATATATGAAAGTCTATCAATATCCCATAAGCATGTCATCCATGAATGATATCTAGAGAAACCAAGAGAATGATCCAGATGAATCATCTAGAAGACCGATGAGTTGCAGAAGAATGGCGGTGTACATGTTCAAGAGGTTGTTCAAGCGAAACTTTGGTGGACTTACTTTCAAGACACTTCCAACTATTACTTTCAAGAAACAAGTTTGCAGTATCACGAAGATTTCAAGTTATGCACTCATCAGGGGGAGTAAAAACGCGTTGCACTCTTTTTTCTTTAACCATAGTTTTGTCCCAATTGAGTTATCCTGGTAAGGTTTTAATGATGCAACATCTTATGCGTATTAGGATTATTTTTACTCTAATGGCATCCAAGGGGGAGTGTTATAAATCCATTTAGTGGATGTCCATTAGAGGCTCATGTTCTAGAATATCCTAAACCCTAGTTCCTCTTCAGTATTGTACCCTATATATATCTTGTACTTATCATGGAATAATACACAACACAATTTTCTCTTTCTCTTCTTTACTACAACACAAAGGGTTTTGATGTGACAGTAAAATGAGGTACCTATGAATTATAATTTTTTTTTGCGTCATTGAGTACAATTCCCCTTTGTAAAATAGTTAAAGTCAACATAATTCAAATATGAATAAGAAAAAAATATTTTAACTCAGTTTTGTTTTATTGTTTATAGAGTAAATATCATCATTAATGACTACTCAACACAAGAAAAACATAAATTATTTAACATTAAACAGTTAATTGAAAAATGAATTTATCGTTATATTGTAGTACGTCTTATCAAAAAGTGGAACACGAGAATTTTTTAACAAAATAAAGAGCTTCTATGAATTGATTTTCTATTAATTGATGAAAAGGTCAGCGTACTTTATTTTATATTAATAAGAATCGTAATGTCACACTAATTACCTGAATATTATATAAATATAATTCGATTTTATTTCAACGTATGAAAATATTATTCAAGGCTTTGTACATCATAAGATTTTTGTAAAATTTAGGAATCAATTGTGAAAAGGAAATCTTACTAAAATTTGCAATTTTAGTTTGTAACTAAAAATACGAGATTAATTCATTTAGATTTTGGAAAAATAAAGACATAAGTGATAAGTTACATAATAAAAATAAATCTAATTCAATAAGGAAACAAAACACGATTTTCGCAGGTTATAAAATACTTTTAAAATAGAAAAATTCAAATAAGATTATGAAAAATTAATTCAACAAGATTTTGAGAAAAATGGAGTAGCAAATAGAAAAGTAAATTACTTCAACACATGAATAGAAAGAAAATAATTAATTTGAAAAAACGTTATCAAATTTAATTGGAAATCAAATTAGACAAAAAAACCAAGATAAAAAATATAAGTTTTAAATTTATTTAATATCAAAGTTTCGATTTAGTATACTTAAATGAATGGTTTAATTTTATTTTTCTATTTTTGTATTTGATTTTTTACGGTAGTAAAATATTTTTTTTATCATAAATTCGCATATATACGGGTCTTTTACCTAGTGTAAAATATAACACAATTCAAAAAGATAATAAGATAGTAATTTTTAAAAAATTCCTATGTAAATATATGGTCCAAATAATTATTATAAATTAATATATGGTATAGAAAATTTTATTACAAACATTGTTAAGGTACTGTATATTTATATATGATTTAGTTTTGTTTGGTCTTTTCTTAATTCTGAAAAATTCTTTATAACTCAATTATTATTAGATATAACTAAACAAAAGCAAAAAGAAGAAAACTATATATATATTTTTTATAAATATAGCTGTAATATAAAATATAATTCAAGGGAATTTCTTTTTACGAGATCATGAATTTTTTTTTTGTTGGTAAATTAATAACTTTATAAATTAATAAAATATCATAGTACTAACATTATTAATTTATAGAGTTTCTAATGTATTTTTTTCCTTTTGTAATTTATGCCGCAAATTTTATTTTTTAATTTATTTAAATAATGAATCTAATGATAATTATGTTGTAGTTTACAATAGTTACAAGAAAATCGTGATAGAAAATAATCTCTTTTAGTTTAAAACAATATTTTTGTGTCACATACATTTAGTTTAAGCAAAGTTCTTAATAATTATTTGTACAGTTGGTATATTAGACCGGCTGTGGAGATATTTGGATTTGAATATATACACATAAAATACATAATTAAGAACGAATATCTTAAGAATAAGGCAAACCCTCCTTTTTGCACGTAAGCATACCAAGATGTTCTAAAAAACTCTGAATGAAACTAAGGGAGAGATGGAAACCTCTTTCACACCTAATGATGAAATTATTAAGAGTAATCTAAATAACTAGATCATCTTTAGAACTAAACTCATAGCACCTGAGTAAAACAGGTGCAACTCTGCTTCCCAAATAAGTCACCAAAATACTTATGAAAAACAACAGTCAAGAGCTCGAATACGAACAAGCCAAATTGTAAAGCTTGGTCACATCCGACCTACAACCTCCTAAAAAATTAGCAAAATTAACAATATCATAAGGCATAAACATAAACAGTTGCTCCGACTTAAAAAAAGAAGAGAAGACTCCCAAATTGGGGCAATATATACAACATATATTAAAAAGCTCACGAAAAAACGTCATGTTCGAAAATAAACTTTAATAACGACACAAGATGCGCCACCTCATACGACTTTAGGCTTTGTCGATACTTACCTTTTCTTGACTTCTCTGAAGATGAGCACCATGCTCGCCACCATCATGAAGAGTCTAAAGAGGATTTCATAAAGAATAGCAAGAAGAGGTGCACGATACAAAACATCCTCGTTAAGAGCTTCAACGTTGAGAGCGGTCGCTTCTGCCACAAGCCTCGCCTCATCGACTAAGTATTGCTTCAACGACCCATGAGGTAGATTGTGCCTTGTAGTCCGCTTCCGCCATTTGGCTTAAGCACTTGGCAGCAGCTCGGGAAAAACAAAGCTTTACCACGAGGTCTTTAAAGGTGTTCCATGCAGCAAAATACAACCATATCTTGTCCGAACGCATCCCCTGTTTGATGCCTATTTTAGAGATCACCCCACTCTCACATCAACATGAAAGGCCCTATCACGATCATTCCAAATATTCTCCTACTCAGAGATGAATTTTCCCAAATTTCCCTTGAGTTTGGCATTCTCGGCCGAAACAGCTTGTCGACAGGGTATGGCATCAATCCTTGGCCGTGGAACTCAAAGATCGCCATCATTCCTTCGAGCAACATTCTTATATGAATAGGCTAAGCGATTGACTATGCTTCCAGCTGCAACAAGCGAACAACGTCTTAAATATAACAGAGATTTGGGAACGACATATGATGGATGTAAAGTTTTACCTTAATAAATGGAAGAGTAGGCTGCAAGTGCACAACCAGTCATTTATAGTACTTAGGGATCAAATCCATATGGATAAACAATCACACAATAGAGTTGTGATGTACATCATATTTTACTATTTTTTTGCTTATATTTATTAATAATAACACAAATATTAGAGAAAAAGTGTATTTTTAGTATTTTTCATGATTTTAAACCTTAAATAGGAAAAGATGGCCAAATGGGCATAAAATGAAGAAAATAAACCTTTTTGGTGAAAGACAGAATATATCTATCAAATGTCGAAGCCCATAACTCAAGATCGCACCGTTGGATCAACCCCAAATTTATGTAAAAGATAGAAAAGGATCTAAGCTTCGAAACGAATTTTCTTTCATTTTAATCCGACGGTTGGATCTCAAGATAATCTCGAAATACTGGAAACCGTTCGAGCCTATTTAAAGACGAAGTCGGTGCAACTTTATCAAGAAGTGTTCGATCGAACACAGGAGGTGAACAATCGAACACCAACTCTCTGGAGATCAAATAAGATTCAACTTGCACGGTGTTCGATCGAACATAGAAGGTGAACAATCGAACACCAACTCTCTGGAAATCAAGGGGGAATCAATTAACACGGTATTCGAACATCCCTCTCAAGAAAAAAAGAAATATTCCGATTTATCAAATATTCTCCAAATCTTCCAAGGACTTTACCCTAGCCGACTCATACACCTATAAAAGGAGGAAGGAGGCCACGTTCTTCAAGACACACCTCAAGAAGCTCTCAAGTTCCAAGGCTCTCAACACATCTCTCAACTTTCGGTTACAAAGCTTTACAAAGGCATAACACTTTTACTTTTCTAAACACTTGTTCTTTAGCATATTGGTTTGTAAGGAAGAAGAATATCTCACCTCTTGTTACCCACTAGAGAAGCTTTTCTAAACGCTAATCTCTCTCTTTATTTATAAGAATGATTTGTTTCATCTCAATTATGCTTGAGTAGTCTTTTTGTTGGGTTCGAGGGGGTTAAATTAAAAGGGTTTTATATAGTTTGATAGATAGGATTGCAAGCATGTTAAATCCTAGATCTAGTCTAGAATTTCTTCTCACTTAGATCTCACCCATTGCATGTTTTATGAGTAATTAACCTAAACTTGATTCTAGATCTAATCTAGCGAATAAGATGTTAAGTGAGTTTGATGTTTACTAGCCGTTTTGATTGAATGAACAATTGAGCTTGATAATTAATGCATGTAGCTTAAATAAATTAAGAATTGCGATAATCGACTTAAATCTTGATGCTCTAGAGTTGTTATACGACGGTATAGACAACGATAACTAAGTTCATGTTTAAAAGAAGTGTCTAGCATAGCTTGTCCTGAATAATTCAAACCTATATCCTTGAGAATCCCTGAACGTCCAACATTTTAATCATATTGTTTACAACCCCATTATTATTATTATTATTTGCAATTAGTTTACCAAAACAAAACCCCCATATTCGATTTAGTGAATCTTGAAACTCATAAATTTATTGCGTGGTTCTTTAGTGGATTCGATCCCTAAGTACACACTTGCAGTCTTATTGATTTTATTAGGGTAAAACTTACATCCATCAAATTGTAAATCTTGAGATAAGCCAAATCGAATATCGGGGTTCTGTTTTGGAAATCGGTGCAAATTATGAAGTTGTAATACAATTGATAAAAACGTTGGGTGTTCAGAGATTCGCAGGATACTGGTTCGAATTATTCAGGACAAACTAAGATAGATAATTCTTTTAAACATGAACTTAGTGGTGATTAGGCATACTGTTGTAGCTATAACCCTATGAAGCAAGTATAAAGTTGGCTCTCGTAAAACTAAATCCAAGCAACATGCATAAACTATCAACCTCAATTGTTCATTCGATGAAACGGCTAGTAAACATCAAACTTACTAAACATCTTATCGCGGTAAATCACAAGATAACAAAACCCCTCAGCACAATTGTGAATACCTAGGATCAGCTTCCCGGTGATCAATCCCTAAAGCATGCAATAAGTAAGATATAAGTGAAAAGAAATCCAAGACAAACTCTCAAGGAATCATCA
Organism: Arabis alpina; assembly: GCA_900128785.1. Classification (NCBI taxonomy): domain Eukaryota; kingdom Viridiplantae; phylum Streptophyta; class Magnoliopsida; order Brassicales; family Brassicaceae; genus Arabis; species Arabis alpina. The sequence continues at coordinate 32,836,961 of LT669791.1, forward strand.
AAGTATGCAATCCTATGTATCGAACCAAGTAAACCCTTTGAATTGGGTCCCTTAGAACCAAACAGTAAGACCACTCAAGCATGGAGATGAAACAAATCATTCTTAAAATAAAGGTAATTAGGGTTTAGAAAAGCTTCTCTAGTGAATAACAAGAGGTGAGATCTTCTTCTCTCTTAGAAACCAATAAGCAAAAAAACCAGTGTTTAGAAAAGTAAAAGTGTTTATGCCTTGAGATCTTTGTGTAGCTTCGTGAGAGGCTTTGAGTGGTTGTTGATCATGTGAGGCTATGAAGAGTTGTATGTTCATGAAGGTGACCTCTGTGCTTCTTTTATAGTGTATAAGGCCGGCTAGGACAAATCTCCAAAAGATTTAGGAGAATATACTGAAAAACATAATATTTCTTTTTTCTTGAGAGGGATGACCGATCGGTCACCTATGTTGATGCGGTTGTTCTTATTTTCAGAGGGTTAGTGATCTAATGGTCAACTCATGTGATCGATCGGTCACCGTCTTGCTAACGCTGAACCGACTTTGTTTCTGGATAAACTCGAACGATTATCAGTATTTTGTGATTATCTCCAGATCTAACCGTTGGATTTGGACGAATGTATATTCGTTTTGAAGCTTAGATTATCCTCTATCTTCTGTCAAAATATGGGCTCGATTCATTGGTGGGATCATTTCCATCTGGGTCGCAACATTTGGTGGACAAAATCCGTTTTCTCCAAAAGAGGCTTGTTTGCTCTATTTTAGGTCTATTTTGCCACTTTTTTTTCTCTAAATGTGGTCAAAATCCAAAAATAAACACTAAAAGAACACTTTTATCTCTAAAACTTTAATTATTATTAATAAATATAAGCTAAGTAGATTGTAGAAATGGGTAAAATATGACGTATATCAAGATGATAAATACCAAAAAAAAAACATTCCTTCATTGCGTCTAGAGCAAACTCCTCATATATCCCTGTACAAGAATCTTGCCACTCGGACCACCAATCTTGATTACTAGATCGATGTGGTAGTTTGGTAAAAAAAGGGAAGGGAATATCCATTTCAAGATAGTTAAAGTACAAAAAAATGGCCTTATCTAGTGATGGAGTGTAAGTTTTACCCTAATAAAATCAATAAGACACTACAAGAAAAATGGACATTGATAGCACAATTTGATAGCACGGTTTTTGCAAATGCTATCAAAGATGGTACTTGGGATTTGGTAACTATATCATAACGTTTATAAAACGTTGAGATGAATAATGGCCTTATCAAAGCGAGATGATAAAATAACATAGACCGCCAACACTTAGCCAAATTTTTAGAGTTACCGCTAAATTACTTAGCCAAAACTAAAAACCAAACCGCTCAAAAAAATTTTGGTTTTTTTTTTTTGGCATTTCACTTTCACTTTCCTCTTACTCCAAAACCTAAATTTCAGTCGTACTCCTATCTGATTTCAGGCGAATTCAGTCGTCGTTGACGATTCCGATCTCCGTCGGTGTCGATTTCTTTCTGGGCTCGGTGTCTATCAACCTAGGTCTCAATCAGATCTAGGTTTCCCTCTGTCTCCGCCTCTCACTTCTCATTTACTTCCTCAATTCTCGTTTTCTCATTCCTCTAAGACGAAACACGGTTAATGTATGTCTCCTTCCTCCTTCTTCTTCAGTTTTTGTTTTCTCCATCGTTCTCATTTTCTCCGTCGTTTTTCAATATGCTTAAATTCAATTCTGATATTCAGTCTTTGTTCTGGGTTTCATCTTGTGATGTTCGAAGCTGATAACAAACTGATCTGCAAGGAAGAAAAAGCGCATCTGTGAGAAACCTCATCAACAAAACTGTAAGTTCTACTTGCTTGTCTTCTTGTCTCGTTTTTGGGTTGCTTAAGAAAATTGTTTGTTTGTGCTTGTTTGGGTTATGCTTGTTTGGGTTATGCTTGTTGTAGATTGTGCTCTCTCTATTGTCGATTTGAAATTGTCCATTGACAGAACTGATAATTGAAATTTTCTATTGACAAAATTGATAACTGAAATCGTGTCTTAATGTATGAAATTGTCAATGTATTTTGTGTATGAAATTGTCCACTGAGTTAATGTCTCAAATGGTAATGTTTGAAAATGTGTCTTTAGACTAGGTTCACATTTGATTGAAGTTTAAATGTCTGCTTTGATAGTCACTGAAATGTCGTTCAAGCTTATGATATGAATTGTTAGTAATATAATATATCCTCAAACACATATATGTATGTTGGGGTCAGATCTCACTCCGGTAGAGATCGTCAAGAAAATGACTAAGTACCAGAGGTAGGCACGCAATTATCTAGACCTGCTCTGTCTCAGAGACCAGCTCTGTCTCTGGGACCGGCTCTCCAAAATAACTGGGACTAGGACAGGCGCCTTTCCAGGACGACGTCTATAGAGATCATTTAGACTCCAGGAGACCGTTGCGACCATTTCACTTAAAGACAGAGAATGGGCAGAGCGCCAGACCCATATTGGAAAGAACGAGTCGGGAGCCCACGAGTAACAAGTCACGCCGACCTCTACTGCAAGACTGGGCCTAGAAGACGAGTTCTCGGATTTGGGCCCATGACGAGGACAAGACCTAAAGGCGGCCGCCGACTATGCTGAGAGAGAATCCCGAAGATTGTGGGATTCGACCTTATCTCTTTAGGCGTAGGCTTAGGCCGACTTAGACTTGTATAAATAGACCTAGGATACCTCCAAAAAGGGGATCCGCAATTTTACACAGAAACTACTTGTAACGATTGCAAAAAGTTAATAACAAACTCTCTTGAGATCTTCGCTAAGTGTTTCTCATCTCAGAGCTTTCCGACCTAGACCATTGACTATTTCAACTGTGCAGGTTTCCACCACCACAGTTTGGCGCTAGAAGGAGGGGGATTGAAAGCATCTTACTTCGAAGAACCACCGCGAAGAGATCCAGAACACGATGATTGACGAACGACGTATCGCTGATCCGAAAGACGTCGCGCCAAGAGATCTAGAAGAGGGCGAGATCCAGGCTGAAGGAGATACCAACAAGGACCAAACCGCTCGTGACGATCCGCCACCAGCAGGAACGGCTCGCGCCGATCTCCCTGGCGAGAAGTCGAAGGAAACCCCGAGAGCGAGCTCGCTTCTCCCTGAGTTGCTGCAGAAGATGAGCACAACACTGGACGCATTGCTAGAGAGCGCCGAGCGGCAAAACAGAGCCAACAGGACAATAACCGACGAGCTCAGATCCATAGGAGCAGACGTCCGCGCACGACCCCTCGAGCCAAGTCTGTTCAGAAAACCGGCGGCACGAATCGATCCAGTGGTGCTCAACTTCACCACACCGATAGGATCGTCGAGCCAACCTCGGCAACATAATCCATCAACCGCTGCAAACGATGGACGATCCGCTCTTTTAGCCCAGGCACGACGAGAGAAAGCGAAAGTCGGCGACGAGCCGATAGACCTCGACAGCGACGACGAGGACCTGGCTAGAAGAGTCGTTCCTGAAACAATCTTCACTGAGACAGCGAGAGATCGGCAGGGAATGGCCAAAGAAAGGAACGATGATCCTCAACACATAACTTCACAGCAGTTCTCCACCATCAGAGACAATGGCCCCGTGAGGAGAGTCACACGCAACACTGATCTCCCAGAGGAAGAAGTGGCGCGGCGAACCACTACAAGGCAGAAGCATGCCGACCCACAAAGGACGACCCAACAACGTTCCTCCGTTTTCAACGATGAGACCGGTCACGGATATGCCAGACATGTTTCGGAAGAGGAGGAAAACGTCGAGTGGGTGAAACAGGCAGAGGACGCTGAAGCGAATTAAGCTGCAATTCAAGCCCAACATGACCAGATGGCCGAATTTCGAGCTTCGTGAAGTAAGACTACTGCCGAGTTGAAGACCATTCGTTCGCAGATGCATCGTGCCACTAGCAAGGCGCCAGAACTCGATCTGATATTGGAACAAGCTCATCACACTCCTTTCTCGGCACGCATCACCAAAGCTCGAGTATCAGACCCAAGCAAGATTAGGGTGCCAACCTACGACGGGACCAAAGACCCAGCTGACCACCTCAACGAATTCAGTGTGGCTATGACAAGATCGAATTTCAAAGAGGAAGAGATGGACGTCGGGAAGTGCTTGCTTTTCGTAGAAAACCTCAAAGGACCCGCTCTCAAATGGTTTAAAGGGCTCGAAAGTAATTCCATCGATACGTTCAAACAGTTGACAGAGGCCTTCATCAAACACTACTCCATCTTCATTGAGACTCAAACGTCAGGCGCTGATTTATGGTCTATGAACCAAGGACCAACCGAGTCCCTCAAAATTTTCATCGAACGTTTCAAGCTTATACTATCACAAGTGAAAGGGATAGAGGACTCGGACGCACTCAGAGCGCTTAAAAGAGCCATATGACACGAATCTGATTTCTGGAAGGAGATGTCTCTCAACGAGCCTTCAACTATCCAGGATGCCCTACATCGAGCAACGAATTACGCCAAAAGCGAAGAAGAAGCAAAGAAACTTGCAAAGAAGTATGGGAAGTCAAAACAGAAGAGTGACAACAACCACCAGCCAAGCCAGGCGCGACCCATAGTGGAAATTTCGTCCAACACGAAGGAGCCCACAACTATCAGGTGGACTCTCCCAGCCATGGGCACGGCCAAAGAGGATGTTTTCCTAAGGCGTGGATCGGTAATTCAACTTACGACGAGTCGTTATACTGCGACATTTATCACACTCACGGGCACTCGACAGTAAACTGTCAGTCTCTCGGCTCGGCGCTCGCCCAAAAGCTACTAGACGGTGAACTCGGCGATAATTTCAACCTCAAAGACTTTGAATTAGAGGAAAACGACGTGGAAGTATCGCTGATCAATGAAGACCGCCTAAACGCGGAAGACAAAACGACGATTCGGCACAAGGTAGACAAAAAAAGAAGTACTACCATTAAACACCCATCCCATCATTCATCTACCACTCAATCACTTACCATGAACTGCGAGTGACTTGATCCCTGCAAAGGGTACGTAGGTAGCCCATTTTTGGATGGGTTCAGTTGCCCTCCTCCCAAAAGCGGGGGGGGGGGGGAGTAAGGTACGTATACTCGTATACTCCTACCTTTTGTTATTACAGACTTTTATAAAGATAAACGCTTGTTACAAAAACTTATCAAAACGACTATATCTATCACATCCTTTACGGATAATTCAGGGTCTCACTTAAACGACCATCTCACCTTCGACCGCCGCTGCTGGCCACAACGACGACCTTTCACAACAATTTCTGCAGATCTTTACAATAACATCCACCATTGGATAAGCGCGCTATATAAATAACAATGGTTCATTATAGGAGCAGGTGTGTTTAGAGAGAAGCACACTTGTAACCCAAGTGACCATTCAAAAAACCCAACAACCTCGTTGGTCAAAACTAATGATCGTTATAGGAGCGGTCGTGCTCAAAGAGTGACACGGTCGTAAACCAAAACGATCATTCGAAAAACCCAGCAAACCTTAACGCTGGTTGCAACAACGTAACATGCTCACCTCTGAAGTTGGGTGGTCAACGACGACCTAACTCCAATAACGAGGACGAGCACAAAAATACGGCAACAACGCCATCAATCGTAATGATGGTTCATCTGGATTTTTAAACAACATCATTTGAACCAGACTAACTACGCATCCTAGAAACGAATTCAAGAAGGATACAATTCATCACAATTAGTTTCATTTCTAAAAATCTAAGTCAAGAAAGCTAGATATATCAAGAATACAGAAACAAATTAAAAGTTTCATTCATTATCACATTTTATAACACAAGCCATCTAGGCGCAAAATCAAAGTCAAGTCTAAAACATAAGCGCTAACAGGCGCGCAAAGCAACTAAGGGACATTCCCTTCATCATCAACGACTCCCACATGAGTAGTCATGGTAGTCGATCCTGCCGCCTCCTCGGTCCTGGTCTTCTCAAAGACTCGTCGGTCCTGCTTTCCTCAAATATCTCCTCGGTCCTGCTTTCCTCACAGACCTCGTTGGTCCTTGTCTTCTCAAAGACTCGTCGGTCCTGCTTCCCTCAAAGACCTCGTTGATTGTTGTCTCCTCAAAGACTCGTCGGTCCTGGTCTCCTCGAAGACCTCGTCGGTCTCTGTCTTCTCAAAGACTCGCAAGTCCTGGTTTCCTCGACGACCTCGTCTATTCTAGTCTCAACAAAGATCTCTTTGGTCCTGGTCTTCTCAAAGACTCATCGGTCCTAGTCTCGTCACGATCTCGTTGGTCCTAGTCTCCTCAACGATGTCCTCGATCCTAGTCATGGTCACCTCGGCCCCATTTTTGGCAGTAACAAAGAACTTCACAACTTCGCTCAATAGCAGCGGTTTTAGTCTTGAGAAAAGAAGTAGTGGTCGGCGCAGTAGTGGGCGCAAGTGCAGTAGTGATCGGCATAGTAGTGGTCGATACAGTACGGGGCGCAGTAGGAGATGCAGTAGTGGGCACATCTAAAGTAAATGTAGTAGTGGTCGGCGTAGTAATGGTTGCAGTCTTCACGTTCGATTGACCACCTCAGAACGACGACAAGTCCCACTTCCGGATAGTCCGACGACTAAATCTCGGCAGCTCCACTCTCCGGCGAGGTCTCTTCCAGGAAACGACGACTCTTCCAGTGCAGCACGGTGATGAAGACTGCCATTGCAAGCTCAAGAATGACAGCGCGAGCTTCCCTCCGGTCCTCGGTCAAGTCTAAGCTCTCGCGAGGGCAAGCCAATTCCGGTACAAGAACAAAGCTCTAGGATCCGTCAATAGTAAAACCTCTTAAGACGACGACGAGCTCGCCTTCAGTCGGTAAACGACGAGCTTGGCTTGGACAACGACGAGACCTAAATGACGACGACTCCGAACCCCGCATCAAATCAGTCTCGAAAACTGACCAGATTCGTAAAATAATTGAGGTCTAGTACTCGACAACAATCCACCAGTGGGACTAGCACTCAACAATGTGAGACAAAGAGCTACTCAATTATTTTATATGCGCGTAAACCAACTTCTTAACAAGCTCTCAATCAATCGTTAACCTTACAAGCCAAACCTTCGAGAAAACATAGCTCGGCTTTGACTCCTCTCCGGGTCGAGTATGACATAGGCTAGCACGCTCAAGAGATGAATAACAATGACGATGACGAGGAATTACGACCAGGTCTCTACGTCGAGATCAATGGCATAGGCTCTAGATCAGTACGTGGATGGTTCTAGTCTCGTCTTCAATAACAAGAGACCTCGACGCCTTCCTCATCTCCCAAATCGATCCCCAATAACATGTCTCAACGACCAGAATTCGTTTTCAAACCGATTTTGACGACTTCACGCTTTCAAAGCTACCACGACGCAAATCTAAACCTAACAACGACGAAGACTTGACTTTGTAGCCTCTAGACAAGTTCTGGGCCAATTAACAAAGGTGTCGACGACTAGCACAAAAACGATTCACGGAAAAAGCCAACCACGAACGGATCTCCATTACCTCAAGTCCTCGTCACCGGAAGCACGTGACGACTCTCCTCTACCAAACGAAACAAAGAATTCGGCCCCTAGTGTGTAGCAATCGAGCGAAACCGCGGCTCACCGAGTCTTGAGCTCAACTTCATCTCGTGCCCTCGCCGGTACGTCGAGATCTCCACTCACGGATGAAGCCTAGAACGAGACGACGGCTCACCGGAATCTCACTTGTAACAGAGCCGCGACGGTGGTGAGACGGAGACGAAACTCTCGAAGTCGTCTGGTTAGGCACATGAAACGCCGAGCAAATCTAGTGGAGGACTCGTCACTCAAAACCATGACGACGACGAACCAGCGAAGCAAGACGAGTTCTCGCCGGAAACAGTAGCGTCAGAGCGACGGTGTGGAATAGTCCTCCGGATCTGGGTTCACGACGAAGAACAAAACGGGGACGAGCTCTCCAAATCAAAGTCACACGAGAACGAAGAGAGACCTGGGCAGGGCAAGTTCTGGCCGGAAAAAATGGAGACGGTGGTCAAAGACGGCGCCGGTCACAGAGCAAGGGCGAAGACGAGTTTAAACCGAGAGAGAGGTCCGATTTAGGTCGGAATCCACTCTCATCGACGACTAGAGCTCGCCGGGAAGTTGAGTTTGGCGCCGCCGGAGGTAGCCGGAAGTAGCCGGAGAGGACAGAACTCGATGACGGCGGCATCAAAAGAAAACGCGTAGAAAAAGAAAAAAAATAACAAAAAAAAAACTTTTTTTTCCAAAAACCCTAGATCTAAAACAGAAAATAGAGAGAGAAAAGAGGCTACCTTTCTTTTGGTGGAGTGAAGTTGTGGAGCAAAGAAAAGGGAAAGGAGTATTTATTGCACCATTGTCAAAACCCTAGAATGACACGTTTCAGCGGTCAGCAGGAACGATTCCGATTTCTGAAATGAATCAAGTGTTTAATTTCCAGCGGGAATTGACAATTCTAATTTCTAAAAGAAATTTAAATTTCCAAATTTCCGCGGGAATTAAATTTTCAGCTTCTGAGAAAATTAATATCTTTACCAAGTTCGGAAAGCGACTAAACAGAAACATGACGCCCAACTCAACATTAACATGAACATATGAGAGCTGGGCAAGATAAACAGGTTTTACGAGCTTTAACGCGAACAAGCTCTACAGACTTTACAGGACCAGTTCCTCCAAACTTTATAACACAAAATAAGAAACACAAGTCTATTGAAATCTTTACTGAGCTATGCGTTAAACATGAACACGAAAGCTCAGTAACGTCGGCAGGTCCTCAGAACAAGTTTTCGCAATCTCGTCTCGTCAGACGCAGGCCAAGCAGTACATTTTCTTGAAACCTCAGTACGACTCTTTTACCTCGGCATCATCATAACTGATACTACCGAGCTGGGGGGCTAACTGTTGGGGTCAGATCTCACTCCGGTAGAGATCGTCAAGAAAATGACTAAGTACCAGAGGTAGGCACGCAGTTATCTAGACCTGCTCTGTCTCAGGGACCAGCTCTGTCTCTGGGACCGGCTCTCCAGAATAACTGGGACTAGGACAGGCGCCTTTCCAGGACGACGTCTATAGAGATCATTTAGACTCCAGGAGACTGTTGCGACCATTTCATTTAAAGACAGAGAATGGGCCGAGCGCCAGGCCCATATTGGAAAGAACGAGTCGGGAGCCCACGAGTAACAAGTCACGCCGACCTCTACTGCAAGACTGGGCGTAGAAGACGAGTTCTCGGATTTGGGCCCATGACGAGGACAAGACCTAAAGGCGGCCGCCGACTATGCTGAGAGAGAATCCCGAAGATTGCGGGATTCGACCTTATCTCTTTAGGCGTAGGCTTAGGCCGACTTAGACTTGTATAAATAGACCTAGGATACCTCCAAAAAGGGGATCAATTTTACACAGAAACTACTTGTAACGATTGCAAAAGCTTAATAACAAACTCTCTTGAGATCTTCGCTAAGTGTTTCTCATCTCAGAGCTTTCAGACCTAGACCATTGACTATTTCAACTGTGCAGGTTTCCACCACCACAATGTATACTGCTCAAAATTTGATTTCCTTGCTTAAGTGTCTGAAATGTATTGCTTGTGTTTTTAATAAAGGTTAGATCATATAATGTTGTACAAGGCATGGGTTCATCTTGGCAGGTATAAAAATTTGTTATATATATAGGGATAGTTTCAATAGAGGGATTAAATACTTTAAGATTTGTTTGTTTGTGTTTTTTGTTCATTGAAATGCGCTGAAGACTTGACCCTGCTTACGAGAGAGGTGCGAGGAATTTTGTTCGGGTTGTTGTTGATGCTTTAGGAGGCATTGACATGATAATATGCCCATGCATCGACTGTAGAAATGTAGATCGGCATTGTACTAGTATTATTGTTGATCATCTTGTAACAAGAGGAATGGATGAGGCTTACAAGCTACGGATGGATTGGTATCATCATGGAGAAGTAAACTCAGAGGCTGGAGCTTTTAGGAAAGGAAACCAGTGGAATGATGAGATTTGTGGGCTATATCAAGCAGCTGATTATTTAGATGAAGAGTTGGTTGGGAGGTGTGAGATTCCTGAGGGTGAAGATAAGTTAGAAGACGAGTTCCTTGCAAAGCTAGCAGATGCAGAAACACCTTTATGTCCAAATTGTGCATCCCATAGCAAGCTATCATCCATTGTGTCATTGTTTAGACTTAAGACATAGAATGGCTGGTCCGATAAAAGCTTCAATGATCTCCTTGAGACATTGTCAGACATGTTACCGCAGGATAACGTACTTTTCACATCGGTATATGATGTGAAGAAATTTCTGAAGTCTTTTGATATGGGTTATCAAAAGATTCATGCATGCATAAATGACTGCTGCCTATTCAGAAAGAAGTACAAGAATCTTGATAATGATCCAAAATGCAAAACTTCAAGATGGAAGGTCAACTTGCACACGGGTGAAGTAAAGAAGGGTGTCCCACAGAAAGTATTACGATACTTTCCGATCATTCCACGCCTCAAGAGGATGTTTAGGTCTGAGCAAATGGCAGAGGACTTAAGGTGGCATTTCAATAACAAGAGCAGCGATGGAAAGATGCGTCACCCCGTTGATTCCGTCACGTGGGATCAAATGAATGACAAATACCCGTCCTTTGCTTCTGAACCAAGGAACATCCGGCTTGGACTTTCCACATATGGATTTAATCCGTTCAACATGAAGAATACAAGGCATAGTTGTTGGCCTGTCTTGCTAGTGAACTACAACATGGCTCCTCACCTATGTATGAAGAAGGAGAATATCGTGCTTAGCTTGTTGATTCCTGGTCCACATCAACTTGGTAATAACATTGACGTTTATTTAGAACCTTTGATTGAGGACCTTAACCATTTATGGAAAAATGGAGAGTTAACATATGACGCGTTTAGTAAAACTACTTTCATGCTTAAGGCGACGCTTCTTTGGACTATAAGTGATTTTCCAGCTTACGGAAATCTTGCTGGCTGCAAAGTAAAGGGTAAAATGGGCTGTCCTTTATGTGGAAAGAGCACAAATAGCTTGTGGCTGAAGAATAGCAGAAAACATGTCTATATGTGCCATAGAAAGGGCTTGTCACCTACGCATAGATACCGGGCAAAAAAATCGTGGTTTGATGGACAAGTTGAACATGGAAGAAATGGTAGGATTTTAACAGGTCACGATATATTTCAAATCTTGAAAAATTACAAGAATGATTTTGGAAATTACAAAGAACCTGGAAGGAAGAGAAAACGGACCGAAAGTGTTGGTTTAGGTGGAGATAGTTCTGATTCAGAGAGTGAATCTGAGGAAGAAGAAGAAGTCGAAGTAGACTTGGAAGAGTTATCAAGATGGAAAAAACAATCAATATTTTTTAAGCTACCTTACTGGGAGGTATGAAAGTTGTTACATATGATTCACTAGGTTAGTATTGATGAAAGCCTTGCTTCTTCTCTAACGTTTTTCTGTATATATTGGTTAGGATCAGCCTGTAAGAAACAATTTAGACGTAATGCATATGGAGACAAACGTGGCTGCAAGCCTCGTGGTCCTGGATCAACAAAAATGAAACACATTGCAAAGGATCCTGAGACACGTGAGCGAGTTGAATTCACAGACATGGGAGAACCTTGTGGTCCTGGATCAGTTAAGTTGTCATCATATTTAGGACCCTTGGTACGAGAACATGTTCCCATACCAATCACTGATTGGAGGAAAGTTAGTGAAGAAATCAGAACAATTTTGTGGAAATCTGTTCAGGTTATCTTCTCTGAACTTTTCATATGTTGTCATATAGCTTACAATAGTTGTCTTTCCTTTCTAATCTTGTTTTGTTTCGAATTAAATGTAGGCAAAATTTGAACTTGACGAAGATTATCACAAGACTGTTGTGATTAAGCATATGGGAGCTTTGTGGAGGGCCTCTAAATCACGGCTAGTCACTGATGTCAGGAAGGCTACTATCAATCAAGATAGAATGAAATTGAGACCGAAGAATATTACTCCAAATGATTGGTGTAAATTTGTTAAACTCCAAACTAGTGCAACCTTTAAGGTATTCATTTACATTGGTCAAGCACTTGTTTTCTTGGAGTGTAGATTATTAATACATTTGTTGTAGGCGGTTAGTGATGAATTTAAGAAACGAAGGAGCAATTAGATTCCTCACACGTCTAGCCGTAGAAGAATGGTTAGACTAGCAGAAGATATGGTAAGTATACCGTTGTATGATCTAGTTTTATTGCTGAATGTGGAAACCCTACTGATTCTTGTTTTTTCACAGAATTTTTTTTGTCCAGACCCATCTAAGGTGACAAGGCTAAATGTCTGGATCAAGTCCCGTACCAAAAAGATGGTACTCTAGTAAATACAAAGGCTGCTGAAAAGATTGTAAGTAGGAAATGATATGTTGAATGGACTTTCTTGGGTTTCGATTTGGTAATCAGATTTTTGGCTTCAACTTGTTACTGAATTTGGTTGCTTGTTTGTCAGAGGAAGGCGGCTGAGGTGGTGGAGAGTGCTGGTCCTTCTTCAACAACAACAAACCCAAAAGAAGATGTTCTTTCTCAGATTTTAGGACCTGACAATCCAGGTCGGTTTAGGGCAATGGGAAGAGGAATGACTATGACTAAGCTAGCATTTTTCCAAATGAAGAGCAAGTCTATGGCTCAAATGCAAGAAAATCAAGTCTTCCTGAAGCAGAAAGTATGTGAATTAGAAGCCAAAGTTGCCAATATGCAGGTTAGTCAAACTATAACACTCTGAAATTATGGAATCATTGTCATATTTAGTTATCAATGAAAAGTTGTCGTTTGATTTTTATGCCACAGCGAGGAGAACCTGAAGTAGCTGAAAACTCAGCTCCAAGAGTATGTAATCATGTCATTTCTTCACTTGTAGTTGTGATGCAATTTCTTTTTAGCTTACATCTAACATTTTCTTATACATATTTGTAGAGTGTGAATAAAAGAGCACACCCTAAGTGTGTGCTTCTTGATTGGTCCAACAATGATGATACTGTTGCTGAGGGACGTCTTTTATCTTCTGATCCCGAGGACTATGTCAATGACATTCTGTTGGGACCTAATTCTGTTAAAGTATTGGTGGAAACTACAACAAAACGGATGCATTCCTTTGAAGACCTGCGACTAACATGTTTAGTATTGAGGAAGCAATTGGAGAAATGATTGCATGGCCTGTTGCTAGTTGTATTGTTTCAGAAGTGAGATTTGAGACAGAAGACATTGCGCCTAGGGTAACAATTTACTTCTTATTGAAATGTTTTGTATGAGTTATGTATATGCTTAACTAAATCATGGTATTTAATGCATGTTTTTGAAAGAGTCCAAGCACAACTTCTGTTAACAAATGTAAAATATTGGATTGGAGTGAGAATCAGGAAGTTGTTGTAGCTGAAGGGCGTTGGCAAACACAAGAGCCAACAACAAAGGTCAATGGACTTCCTCTTGGACCCAATACGATTAAAGTGTTTGTAGATGTGATAATCAATCCTGAGACCTTTCTATGGAGGCCTACGGCAGAAATGACTACCATTGAAGACTCCTTGAATTTATTCATAGCATTGCCTGCAAATAAGGTTGTGTTCATCGAGGTAGATCCAGAACCTCAGTTTTCAACTCCACAGATGCAATCAGTCTCAACTCAGCTTGAGAAATCTGCACCAACTCCATCACCTCCTGTAAAGAAAGCTAAAGTACTCCCATCACCAATTCGAAGATCTCCGGTAAACTTCTATATTTTATTCCATTTAAGTTGTCAATATCTGTATGCGTTTTTTGCTAATATTGTATCCGCTATGTTAGCGTAAAAAGGCTGACTTCAAGGAGAATCAGAAGTGCAAGTTGATGGATGTTTCTGGTAAAAAGCGGGTCATTGCTGAAGGACATTGGTCTACAAACAATCCAGACAGAGTTGTCCTGTGACGCCCGTGAACCATTTTTTTTTAGGAAATGGAGGGGCTGTCGATCGACACACGTTGTGTCTGTCGATCGACAGGGCTCTTAAGGGCTGTCGATCGACACACCTAGTGTCTGTCGATCGACAGGTGCCCGAATTGGCTGGTTTTCTGGTTCGATTTAAGTCGTTCAATTGGACCGGGCCGGTTTGGGTAAACCTTAGGGCTTCGTATTTAAAGGTTTTTGGCCGCATTTGAGCGAACCAAAGTCCAAAAACGCAGCTGACAGAGTTTGAGAGGAGTTCTCAGTTTCCTGTGAGGTTTTGGAAATTAGGGTTTCGTTTCTTGAGAGTTTTGGAGGAGATTTCTTGTAGAGATTGTCGTGGATTCGTGTCTAGCCTCAATTCTATCAGATTCTATCCGAAAATCTAAGGTGAGTGCGTGACCATGGCTTCTGGGCCGGTGGATCTCGTTAGGGATGATTGGTGGTAGGTTAAATTGATTGATTGGATTGTGTTTTGGATTGATTGTGTCTGTGTATTGTGTTTGGATTGTGTGGATTGTGATTTTCGTGCAGGTTTTGTGTCATCACAGAGGAGGAAACCGATCCGAGAGGATAATGATCGATTTCCCATGAATCTGCGACGGCCTGTCGATCGACAGACCAGGGTGTGTCGATCGACAGGGCAACACGAGAGCTGTCGATCGACACCTAGAGGTTGTGTCGATCGACAGGTGATCGAGGAGCTGTCGATCGACACCTAGTGGTTGTGTCGATCGACAGGGTCTTCTGGAGCTGTCGATCGACAGGTACCGTGGGTGTGTCGATCGACATGTGTGCACAGGGGTGTCGATCGACACCTAGTGGTAGTGTCGATCGATAGGCCGCCTGTTGGGCTGTGGTTGAGCCGCGTTGTTGTGATTGTGTGATTGTTTGATGCGTGTTTGCCTGAGCGGATCCATCGCGTCTGATTGCGCAGTCGTAGATGGGAGGACCGTCTCACTGGGTATTTGTGATAATACTCACGCATCTCTTTTTTCCATGTGATGCAGGTAAAGGCAAATTGTGATCGTGGAATCATGGCAACGAAGAGGGAGATGATCTAGGGTCTCGGTTTCGTGCTGTGTGATCATGTTGTTTTCCATTTCTGTTTTAGAACCTGGTTAGGTTGCTGGTTTTGTGGAATTTGTTGGTTATTGACATTGAACCGATTTAGTTATTTTAAATGGAATTGTTTTGGTTGATTTATTTTGTTGGTTATCCGCTGTAGTTTGACTGTGTTGTTTTGCTTGGTTGTTGAGGATAGTATTTATGAGAATACTAGTCCGAGACCAAGGTTGGTATGTTTAAAAAAAAAAAAAAAACGGGTCGGATCGTTTCAGTTTGGTATCAGAGCGATACGGTTGTAGGACGGGCTAGAACTGCTAGGATTGCATTTGGTGAATTTCAATTCTGTGAGTTTGGGGGTTCTAGATCATCTTCCTTCGAGCCTTCAAAGAGATTCCACGGTAAGTGTCGATTGTTGTGTTTGAGTCTTTCTAGTGCTTAGCTGGTCCGCTTTTGAGTGCAGTGTGATGGCTAGAGCAGCTAGAGGGCGTGGTCGTGGGGGCCGAGGAGGCCAAGGCAGAGGTCGTGGACTCGTTGAGGAGCCAGTCGTGAGTGAGGCTCAGAGTTCCGCGCATGGGCCTGCGGCAGGTCAGCAGTCGGTTCATGATGGTCAGACCGCCAGTGTGACTGCCAGTGTGGAGGCCAGTGTGGGTCCTGTTGGGGCCGGTGTGGGTCCTGTAGGGGCTGGTTTGGGTCCCGTTGAGGCTGGTGGTGCTGGTGGTGTTGACGCAGCTGGGGGTGCGGTCGCGGCCGCAGGGGTAGCCCAGGCTAGAGATGATCGGTTGGCTGATCTGCTGAGACAGTTGTTGGAGCGGTTACCGGGTGCGCTGCCAGTGCAGGCTAAAGTGTTGCCACGAGTGGCAGAGGTGCAGCCGAGGGCTGCGGTTGATGATGAGGTTCCGTCATATATCCGTATGATTGAGCAGATGCAGAGGATCGGTACGGGTTCTTTTGCGGGAAGTGTGAAGCCTGAGGAGGCGGATGAGTGGCGGATGAGGTTGGAGCGGAACTTTCGCTCGATTAGGTGTCCCGAGGGATACAAGGTTGACTTGGCGGTCCATTATTTGGACGGGGATGCACATATCTGGTGGAGGAGTGTGGCGGCTAGGTGGGCCGGGACTGCGATGTCGTGGTCAGATTTTGTGACGGAGTTCAACTCCAAGTTCTTTCCTCATGAGGCGTTGGATCGTTTAGAGGCGAGGTTCTTGGACTTGACTCAGGGCGCGAGATCTGTGCGTGAGTATGACGTGGAGTTTAACATACTCCTGGGTTATGCTGGTAGGAGCTTGGAGGATGAGCAGGCTCAGGTTCGGAGGTTCTTGCGAGGACTTTGACCGGAGTTGCGGACTGGGTGCAGAGGCATCAGGTTTGGGAGTAGAGTGGAGCTGGTAGAGGTGGCTGCGCAGATCGAGGAGGATCTGAGGGAGCAGGCTGCGATTGTTGTTCCAGCTGTTCAGCCTCGGAGGCCTCAGCAACAGCAGGTGCAGCAGGCAGGTCCTGGCAAAGGCGGCAAGCCTGCGCAAGGACAGAAGAGGAAGTGGGAAGGTGCTTCGGGATCGGGCCAGAGTGGCCGAGGCTGTTACGTTTGTGGTAGTCTGGACCACAAGAGGGCGAGTTGCCCGAAGCAGAGTGAGGTTCGAGCGGCTCGAACGTGCTATCAGTGTGGAGAGTCGGGGCACATCAGGCCGAACTGTCCGAAGTTGCAGCCGTTGGCGGTGGCAGTGGTCCAGTTGCAGCCTTTGGACCAGATCGCGGCGATGGAGCTCCGCCGGCTATTGCAGCGCCGGGAGAGCCGAGCTCGAGGCCGATCACAGGTAACTTTCTAATTCAGACTTTGTAAATTCAGTAGTGTAGAATTCTTGGTGCTTGTTCTAGAATGTTTGCCTGTGATAGAAAGTTAGGCTGCTTAGCACTTGGGAATTGTGTAGGGACCTTGTTTGTAGGTGGGTGTGAGTCCCACGTGTTGTTTGATTCTGGAGCATCGAATTGCTTCATTACTCTGGATCACGCTGAGAGAAGTGGTATCCAGAGTGACGCTGGTGAGCGGACTGGACCGGTTATGGTTGCTGGAGGAGAATTTCTAGCTACGCATGGCCGGGCGAAGGAGGTGGATATTCTGGTAGCGGGTGAGTTGATGCCAGCTGACTTAGTGATTAGTCCGGTGGAGCTGTACGATGTTATCCTTGGTATGGATTGGTTGAATCGGTACAAAGTCCATCTGGATTGTCACCGGGGTCGAGTGGTATTTGAACGTGAAGGTGGTAGGTTGGTTTATCAAGGAGTGAGACCGACTTCAGGTACTCTCGTAATCTCACTTGTCCAGGCAGAGGCGATGATTGAGAGGGGTTGCGAGGCTTACTTGGCCACGATTGTAATGCCGGAGGCTGTTGGTGGGGTTGCTGTGAGAGATATTCGGGTCGCTCGGGATTTCGAGGATGTCTTTCAGTCGCTGCAGGGATTACCACCATCTCGGTCGGATCCTTTCACGATTGAGTTAGAACCCGGAACGACGCCGTTGTCTAAGGCACCCTATCGAATTGCTCCAGCAAAGTTGGCTGAATTGAAGAAGCAGTTGGAGGATTTATTGGAGAAGGGGTTTATTAGACCAAGTACTTCACCGTGGGGAGCACCGGTGTTGTTTGTGAAGAAGAAAGATGGTAGTTTCCGGTTGTGCATCGATTATCGAGGGCTTAACCGAGTCACTGTGAAGAACAAGTATCCTCTTCCGAGAATTGATGAGTTGTTGGATCAGTTGAGAGGGGCTACTTGGTTCTCTAAGATTGATTTGGCATCCGGTTACCAACAGATTCTGATCGACGAAGCAGATGTTCGGAAGACGGCTTTCAGGACTCGGTATGGGCATTTTGAGTTTGTAGTGATGCCATTCGGGTTGACGAATGCACCGGCGACATTTATGAGGTTGATGAACGGAGTTTTCCTGGAGTATTTGGATGAGTTCGTAATCATCTTCATCGATGATATTCTGGTGTATTCGAAGAGTCTGGAGGAACATGAGGTTCATTTGAGGAGAGTTCTAGAAAAGTTGCGGGAACAGAAGCTGTTTGCGAAGTTGAGTAACTGCAGTTTCTGGCAGAGAGAGATGGGATTTTTGGGTCACATCGTTTTTGCAGAAGAAGTTTCTGTGGATCCGGCGAAGATTCAGTCTATCCGAGATTGGCGTAGACCGAGGAATGCAACTGAGATCAGGAGTTTTCTTGGGTTGGCAGGCTATTATCGGAGATTCGTCAAAGGTTTTGCGAGTATGGCTCAGTCTATGGCGAAGCTGACAGGGAAGGATGTTCCTTTCGTGTGGTCTGCTGATTGTGAGCTGAGTTTCGTGAAGCTAAAGACGATGTTGACTAGTACACCAGTATTGGCGTTGCCTGAACCGGGCGAACCTTATGTGGTGTACACAGATGCTTCGGGAGTTGGTTTGGGATGTGTGCTGATGCAGAAGGGTAAGGTGATTGCTTATGCTTCAAGGCAGTTGAGGAAGCACGAAGGCAATTATCCTGTTCATGACTTAGAGTTGGCTGCAGTGATCTTCGCGTTGAAATTCTGGAGGTCTTACTTGTATGGTGGCAGAGTTCAGGTGTTCACTGATCATCATAATCTGAAGTACATTTTTACTCAGCAGAATTTAAATGTACGGCAGAGGCGATGGTCAGAGTTGTTGGCTGATTATGACCTGGATATTGTTTACCATCCGGGTAAGGCTAACACTGTAGCGGATGCTCTTAGTCGGAGGAGGTATGATTCATCTCAGGAGCGGGATGTGGAAGCGCTTGTGAGCGAGTTGAGTACTTTGAGGTTATGTGTTACTTCAGAGGAACCGTTGGGGTTAGCGGCGGCGGATCAGGCGGATCTGTTGAGCAGGATCCGAGTAGCTAAGGAGAAGGATCCGGTGTTGTTAGATCTCTCCAAGGCTGCTGGTTCCGAATATCAGGTTTCTGCTAACGGGACTATCTTGGTGCATGGACGAGTCTGTATTCCCAAGGATGAGGACTTGAGGCAGGAAATTCTGAGAGAAGCTCATGCGAGTAAGTTTTTGATTCATCCGGGAGCGACTAAGATGTATCGGGATCTGAAACAGTATTATCATTGGGTCGGGATGAAGAGAGATGTGGCAGATTGGGTTGCAGCTTGCAATGTGTGTCAGTTGGTGAAGGCGGAGCACCAGGTTCCTAGTGGCTTATTGCAGAGTCTACCCATTCCAGAGTGGAAGTGGGACATGATCACTATGGATTTCGTAGTAGGGTTGCCGGATTCTCGGACCTATGATGCGATTTGGGTGATTGTGGACCGACTGACTAAGTCCGCACATTTTCTGGCCATTAAGAAGACAGATGGAGCTGAGGTCTTGGCTAAGAAGTATGTGAAGGAGATTGTGAGGTTGCATGGAGTGCCAACAAGTATTGTGTCGGATAGAGATCCGAGGTTTGCTTCAGTGTTCTGGAGAGCATTTCAGGCTGAGATGGGCACTAAGGTGCACATGAGTACAGCTAATCATCCGCAGACGGATGGGCAGCCTGAAAGGACGATTCAGACACTGGAAGATCTGTTAAGGATGTGCGTGCTAGATTGGGGTGGTCACTGGGCGGATCACTTGAGTTTGGTGGAGTTCGCATATAACAACAGTTTTCAGACGAGTATCGGAATGGCTCCTTTTGAGGCGTTGTATGGGAGGCCATGTCGTACTCCGCTATGTTTTACCCAAGTGGGGGAGAGGAGTATCCTTGGGGCTGATTTTGTTCAGGAGACGACGGAGAAGATCCGTGTTGTGAAGCTGAACATGAAAGAAGCTCAGGATCGGCAGAAGAGTTACACCGATAGGAGAAGGAAAGGGTTGGAGTTTGCAGTCGGAGATCGAGTGTATCTCAAGATGGCTATGATGTGGGGTCTGAACAGGTCCATATCCGAGGATAAGCTGAGTACGAGGTACATGGGTCCGTTCTGGGTTGTGGAACGTGTGGGACCAGTTGCTTATCGGTTGGAGCTGCCTCCGATTATGGAGAAATTCTATGATGTGTTTCATGTTTCGAAACTCAGGAGATGCTTGCATGCTTCTGAGGAGGTAGCAGTGACGATTCCTGTGGATCTTTAGCCTAATCTGACTGTTGGGATGAGGCCGGTTAGGATTCTTGAGAGAAGTATCAAGGTTCTGCGCCGGAAGAGAGTACCGCTGTTGAGAGTCTTGTGGGACTGTGACGGTATTCAGGAGGAGACTTGGTAACCCGAGGCAAAGATGAGAACGAAGTTCAAGAAGTGGTTCGAGAAGCAAGCAGAAGGGTGAATTCGTTTTTCTTTGTGGTTTCCGGTTTCAGTTTTGTGTTGTGATCACCGTGTGTGGTGAGGTTTTTGGTTGTGGAATTTTTTATTTTCATTAAGTTGTAATGATGATGACATTTTTCCCGTGAATAAGAAAGTGTTTTTCTTATGTGTTTGTGGTTAGAGAACCCCGAAATGGAAGTTTTATTGCGGATGGGACTTGCCAGTTTCGGTGGGAGAACTCTAGCGGTTATGAGTGTGTGCGGGTGAGAGTCTCGGAATAGAAGTTTTACGGTGGTTAGAACTGTCTAGTTCCGGAGAGACTCTGCAGGGACATCTGAGGTGCGGGATGGTCCGGGTGATCTGTGATGACCAGGATTGTGATGGTATTCCGGGAGGGGAATATCATGTGAGACCTTATGAGGTAGTTCCGGTCATTATAGACGGTAGGAATTGATTGCATAGCTCAGAGATAGACATCGGTTCTTTCTTGGAGATTAGTCTCCGGCAGATCTTGAGAGATGCGTCTCTCCGGGGGATAGTGGGTTCCCCGCATACCGATCGTTCGTCAAGACTGCGAGGACTGAGAGCGTGAGGGTATGAGGATAGTTTGGGAGGTTGCGACCTCTGGCAGATCTCTGCATACCGAGAGCTTGATATACTGTGTGTCTTGATGGATTGAGGTGTGGAGATGATTGAGTATCGAACACCGTCAGGACTGCGCGGACTGAGGTGGGTTGATACTAGACACCTAGAGCTGAGGGGTGACGATCCCGAAAGCTAGATGGTGGCTATGAGTTATGAGCTATGGGCAATCAATGTCTGAGACGGGTCTATGTGCATAGGACGGATGTGAACCTCGAGAGGGTCCGGGAGATGTAGTCTCCGGTTTTTACTGGCGGGTTGGCCAGGGGTTAGCTTGGTGGGTAGTGTTAGAGGATTCGAGGACGAATCCAGTTTTAGTGGGGGAGAATTGTGACGCCCGTGAACCATTTTTTTTTTAGGAAATGGAGGGGCTGTCGATCGACACACGTGGTGTCTGTCGATCGACAGGGCTCTTAAGGGCTGTCGATCGACACACCTAGTGTCTGTCGATCGACAAGTGCCCGAATTGGCTGGTTTTCTGGTTCGATTTAAGTCGTTCAATTGGACCGGGCCGGTTTGGGTAAACCTTAGGGCTTTGTATTTAAAGGTTTTTGGCCGCATTTGAGCGAACCAAAGTCCCAAAAACGCAGCTGACAGAGTTTGAGAGGAGTTCTCTGTTTCCTGTGATTTTTTGGAAATTAGGGTTTCGTTTCTTGAGAGTTTTGGAGGAGATTTCTTGTAGAGATTGTCGTGGATTCGTGTCTAGCCTCAATTCTATCAGATTCTATCCGAAAATCTAAGGTGAGTGCGTGACCATGGCTTCTGGGCCGGTGGATCTCGTTAGGGTTGATTGGTGGTAGGTTAAATTGATTAATTGGATTGTGTTTTGGATTGATTGTGTCTATGTATTGTGTTTGGATTGTGTGGATTGTGATTTTCGTGCAGGTTTCGTGTCATCACAGAGGAGGAAACCGATCCGAGAGGATAATGATCGATTTCCCATGAATCTACGACGGCCTGTCGATCGACAGCACCAGGGTGTGTCGATCGACAGGGCAACACGAGAGCTGTCGATCGACACCTAGAGGTTGTGTCGATCGACAGGTGATCGAGGAGCTGTCGATCGACACCTAGTGGTTGTGTCGATCGACAGGGTCTTCTGGAGCTGTCGATCGACAGGCACCGTGGGTGTGTCGATCGACAGGTGTGCACAGGGGTGTCGATCGACACCTAGTGGTAGTGTCGATCGACAGGCCACCTGTTGGGCTGTGGTTGAGCCGCGTTGTTGTGATTTTGTGATTGTTTGATGCGTGTTTGCCTGAGCGGATCCATCGCGTCTGAGTGCGCAGTCGTAGATGGGAGGACCGTCTCACTGGGTATTTGTGATAATACTCACGCATCTCTTTTTTCCATGTGATGCAGGTAAAGGCAAATTGTGATCGTAGAATCATGGCAACGAAGAGGGAGATGATCTAGGGTCTCGGTTTCGTGCTGTGTGATCTTGTTGTTTTCCATTTCTGTTTTAGAAACTGGTTAGGTTGCTGGTTTTGTGGAATTTGTTGGTTATTGACATTGAACCGGTTTAGTTATTTTAAATGGAATTGTTTTGGTTGATTTATTTTGTTGGTTATCCGCTGTAGTTTGACTGTGTTGTTTTGCTTGGTTGTTGAGGATAGTATTTATGAGAATACTAGTCCGAGACCAAGGTTGGTATGTTTTAAAAAAAAAAAAAAAACGGGTCGGGTCGTTTCATGTCCACCATAGGCCATTGGGACCTCATGCAGTACGAGTTTGGGTGGATAAAGTGAAAGTCACAGATGCAGCAGTTTGGAGGACTTCTGATGAAATCGAGTATATACAAGATGCATTAGGTACAACTATTGCGTGGCCAGAGGACAAAGTGATTGTCTTTTGAATGAGGTAATAGATTAATTAATGAAATGTTTGAACTTTAATTGTTAGAATTTGTGATATGAATTTAAGTATCTGATTGAGACCTGGTATGTATGAATTGATGTTTAGCTTATGTAATGGAATGTTTGGAATGTTTTTGATATTTTATGATTGGATCAATATTGGCAAAAAGGTTCTGACAAAATATACATTACATTTGCTTAATACAATTGCATACAACAAGAGTCATAACTCTGAATTCAATAGCATCGACAAAACAATAGATCACAACACATACGATTAAATTACAGCGCTTTATCACCGCTACAATTAGATAAATTAAAGTGTTTGATTAAAGCTATTATATTCAAACATATAATAGCATACCAAAAAACGCTATTATATGTGCGGACCCTATTATAGCTGGGGCAGACATAGCGTTTACAAAAACGCTATGAATCACATACCATAGCGTTTATCATGTGCTATCAATGTCCATTTTTCTTGTAGTGAGACTGCAAGTGTACAATCAATCAATCGTAGTACTTAGGGATCGAATCCACAGAGATAAAGAACCACACAATAAATTTATGAGTTTTAAGATTCACTAAATCGAATATGGAGATTTTGTTTTAGTAAACTAATTACAAATAATAATAATGAGGTTGTAAACAATATGATTAAAACGTTGGGCGTTCAGATATTCGCATAGATATAGGTTCAAATTACTCAAGACAAGATATGCTAGACACTTCTTTTAAACATGAACTTAGTTATCGTTGTCTATACGGTCGTATAACAACTCTAGAGCAGCACGATTTAAGTCGGCTATTGCAATCCTTAATTTATTCAAGTTACATGTATTAATTATCAAGCTCAATTGTTCTTTCAATGAAACGGCTAGTAAACATTAAACTCACTTAATATCTTTATTCGCTAGATTAGATCTAGGATCAGTTCTACGTTAATTACTCCTAAAGCATGCAATATATGAGATATAAGTGAAAAGAAATCCTAGACAAGATCTAGGAGTTAACATGCCTGCAATATTATCTATCGAACCATATAAACCCTTTGAATTTAACCCCATAGAACCCAACAAAAAGACTACTCAAACATAATTGAGAAGAAACAAATCATTCTCATAAAATAAAGAGAGAGATTAGGGTTTAGAAAAGCTTCTCTAGTGTATAACAAGATGTGAGATATTCTTCTCCCTTACAAACCAATAAGCTGAAGAACAAGTGTTTAGAAAAGTAAAAGTGTTTATGCCTTTGGAGAGCTTTGTAACCGAAAGTTGAGAGATGTGTTGAGAGCCTTGGAACTTAAGAGATTCTTAAGGTGTGTGTTGAAGAATGTGGCCTCCTTCCTCCATTTATAGGTATATAGGTTGACTAAGGTAAAATCCTTGAAAGATTTGGAGAATGTATTTGATAAATCGGAATATTTCCTTTTTTTCTCGAGAGGGGTGTTCGATCGTTTACCACCTGTATTCGATCGAACACTGTGTTAAATGATTCCTCCATGGTTTCCATAGAGTTGGTGTTCGATCGTTCACCTCCTATGTTCGAGCGAACACCTCTTGATAAAGTTGCACCGACTTCGTCTTTAGATAGGCTCGAACAATTTCCAGTATTTTGTGATTAGCTTGAGATCTAACCGTTGGATTTGGACAAATGAATATTTGTTTTGAAACTTAGACCCGTCTCTATCTTGTATTAAATTTTTTGCTTGATCCAACGGTGCTATCTTGAGTTATAGGTCTCAACGTTTGATAAACAGATTCTGTCTTTCTCCAAAAAGGATTGTTTCTCCATTCTATGCCTATTTGGCCATCTTTTCCGGTTTAAGGGTTAAATAAACGAAAAAAAATATAAAATACTTTTATCTCTAACATTTGTGTTATTATTAATAAATATAAGCAAAATAGATAGTAAAACGTTGTAAAATATGAGGTATATCAACTCTCCCAGACTTAAACCTTTGTTTGTCCTCAAACAAACATCAGTAGAAAGTAGGAAAAGAGGTTTGAAAATAAGTTTTGGAACTCATGGGAACTCACATATCCTTGGGAACATTGCTTTCCTATCTTTGATATTTTCGCCGTATATAAACAAAGTACCCTTAGTGGTCACGAATTTCCAACCATCATAGATTGGGCTTCGAATCTTAGCCTGCAAAGATTTCATTTTCACATCCTCCTACTGTTGGACACATGATCAAAATAGTGGTGGAATCTCTCTAATGATGTCAACTAAGTAAACGACTAGGCATGAAAAGGCTTTTGGTGTTTAGTGGAGCTAAAAGTGTTTAAGGGTTACCGAATTTTTTATTTGGTGGATGCCGACATTATGAAAAATCGAAAGAGAGAACGGTCCAGTTGATACCCACAATTTCTCATTCACTTGCGCACTCTCATCCGAATATAAGTTTTGCTTCATGTACTTGTTGTGAGTACTCCTCGTCTTGAATTAAGAATATCGTCACTTCTCTTGGAATTATGTGACTCCATATAATTTTGTAGGCTTCTCTTCTTTGAATCATGAATCATCACTCTTTTTAGAATTAAGAGCATCTTCTCTATTTTTGAACTTTGCGATTTCATATGCTTTGTAAGTAGCTCCCCTTCTCTTTATTAAGAATTACATCACTCCACTCCATCTTTTGTGATTCCTTAGGACTTTCTTAGAACTAGAGACTTAAAAATGATCATCCCCTTTCCCTTGATAGTTTTTTTTAGGAGGGGGAATGATCTACATAGATTGGATGTCTCAAAAATTACCATGCTGTTTGTGTGAATCTCCATGTACTTCAACTAATGTCTCTTCCCGAACAATTTTGTGAATGAAAAACTTTGTTGGTCCTTTTTCTCTCCGACGTTTTTACACATGCCTGCATATAAGACAATGTGAAAACAAGAAGTGCGTGAGGTTAAATGAAAGGTAAGGGTTAAAGGTTGGGTACCAACTAAAAATGAGCTGGCCATTCAGGATCAATAGAGAGGTAAAAAGGGATAAGAAGTTCTGAATGTTGGATCGTTTACTATCGTGACATCACCAAAGAGAAATAGTGAGATGGAATGATCAAATGTCGTAATCCGGGGTTTGGTCTACTTCTTCTTACAAACGTTGATAAGAGGGGAACATGTACTATCATTTGGTTTTGAAATCGCTCCTTCCAAAAGCTTCATCTATTAGTCGCGGAAACTAAGAGTTTGTTCCTACGAAAGGTCGTCATTCCCTACAAGTTTTGACTGAATAAAACATTGTTGGAAAAGAAAAAAAGATTTTTTTTAAAATTGACTCGAAAAACGACAAAAATAAACCAAAAGAAAGCAAACATCATTAGTAACATATGGATTAAAGAGAGTAATTGAAATTGAAATAATTGAAGAGTTATGATCATGTTACCTCGAAATGCTTCCCAAAGGTAAGAGTAATGGATGGTAGAGGAATGATATGAAAGAAAGAAATAATAGAAAAAATAGGAGAAAAAGAAGTGGAAAAACGTTTTTTTTTTGTAAAAAAGGAAGTATGAAGTACAGACCTGGTATAGCGTTCGATCGGTCATGAATGGTGTTCGACCGGCCATGAAGTCTCTGGAAAAATCCAGAATTATGATTTCTTCAGTGATTGATCGGTCATGGCTCTCTCTGTGTTGGTCTGATTTTGTCTGACTGATGTTCGATTAGACGTGATTGGTGTTTGATCGGACGTGAGACTTCTGGAAAAACTAATCAGTTGGAATTTTTCGGTGTTCGATCGTTCACCAAGGGTGTTTGATCGATCACTGTTGATTTCGTGCAGTTTTTATTTTTTTCCTGAAATACTAAATAAAAACATCAAAAACAAAAGGAATTCTAAACTAAAAGAAACGAGAAAACTTACAGTAGTGGGCTGCCTCCCACTCAGCGCTTTTGTTAAAACCGTTTAGCTTGACGTAGCTTCTTAAGGGCTTATGGAGAGAATGCTTCTGAGGCACTAGAAGTGTCCTCCTCCGGATCTTCTTCTTCGTCTTCTTCCTCCATGATGAACTTCTTTGTTGGAAAGGTTTTGCATCTTAACCCTTTTACTGCCTTGTAGCATTTTTCTCTATCCGCTGTGGTGAGCACCATCTTCCCATTAGGGATCATTTCCATCTGGGCCGTAACATTTGGTGGACAAAATCCGTTTTCTCTAAAAGAGGCTTATTTGTTTTTATTTTAGGTCTTTTTCACCACTTTTTTCTAAATGAGGTCAAAATCCACAAAAAACACTTTTATCTCTAAGACTTAGAGTATTATATTATCTCATTTATATAAACGAGGAAGATTTGGAAAGTTTTTAGAGCATCCACATCAGCAAAAAAATGCTGAATTTTCTCGATCTATTAAAGTGCCATGTCAGCCTAACGAACAAAGTTATAGTAACAAGCTCTTCGTCAAATTATCATCGCAATTCATTAACGATACTTTATGGAGCTAAGGCCCAAGTCCAATTTAACTACACCTTTTAAGTTTGAGAAGATCGATCTGTCTTCTTCTTCCTCTATAACCTAAGATCATCTTGATCGATACTTTATGGCGATTAAAACGACTTTCCTTCTCAACCTCTACAAAAATCAATTAGCGTTACTAGATCATCTTTAATGCAAATGTTTCTTCCTCTCTCATCTTCTCCTCGACCAAATCTTTGACAAAGCCCAAAATCAATTTCCGAACCCTAATTGAAAACTTCTCAAATACCCAGACACCGATTCGCCTCCTCCAAAATCTATATTACACTAGCTGTTTGAATCCCTCAATTCGGTATGAACTCCATCTCAACGCTTAAAGCCACGATCCTCCATCAGATTTATGGCTCCATCATCGTCAAGGCCAACCTGATCCTATATATATATAGAACCAGGTTCATCCACTAAAAACTAGTCAATTATTGAGAAGCAGGTTTGTAAGTGATTGTGGTAAAGGTTGGACAATGTGATATTTCTTGGTTTAAATTCAAAAACAGGTTTGTTCATTAACTCTTATCCCTCTTTCCGATATTATAATCTTCAAACGTTATGATTACACAAACATACACGTTCTTGCATTTTCTTTAGGTATCTTATCCCAATTTGTTCAAGTATTGGTTCTTATCTTGATCAACAGTTTGGATATATTAAAATTGGTTTCTTGCAGCTATCGATATCATTTTATGCTTCATATTCTTTGGATTTTTAGAGAAATGGATATCAGCTGCTGTTTCTGAGCGCTCAGTCCATCGTTCATGCATATCTAACGAGAAGTTTCTTGCTTAACCTGAAGCAAGTAAGAATGAGATCTCTTACCCTTCGATTTTGTAATAAATCCTTATTAATATGATAAGCCTAAGGAACTTGAGGCTATTTTAATAGCCTTTAGTTGTGAGATATCTCTGCTAATTATAGATTTTTTCCCCCCTTGCATGACGGAAAAACTCTGCCAAACGGTTCTGAAGTCATTCCACCAGATGGGCTATTTCCAGCATTGTATTTATTAGCATTTTTGTCACGGCCCTATCCCACCCATTCGAGAAAATCCCTGACTTATATTGCAAGGAAGCATATTGAATTTAATGTTGGGCTAAGTGAAGATATTTAATTGGACCAAACATTAATCTATTCTTTGTTTAGCCATAAGCCCAATTCTAAAACCCTTATTCCACCCTAAGCTAATGATTAGCTAATCTCACTCACGTTTGTGCCGTCATCTAAAGAAGAAAGAAAAGAGATCAGAAAGTTATCATGAGGAGAAAAGAAAGAGAAGAGATGAAGAGAAGAAGAGAAACGATGAAAAAAAGATGTTGTCGTGGAGATGTGACGACACAGCCGTGACGGTGGAGATAAGCTCCGATGGAGACGATGGTGGCGTGAAAACACTGTGAGGTAGTGGTGATGACATGATCACCGGAAAGGCA
The DNA here is from genome assembly GCA_900128785.1 of Arabis alpina. Taxonomy (NCBI): domain Eukaryota; kingdom Viridiplantae; phylum Streptophyta; class Magnoliopsida; order Brassicales; family Brassicaceae; genus Arabis; species Arabis alpina. The sequence goes on from LT669791.1 coordinate 32,865,655, forward strand.
GATCGGAGTTGGAGTGCAGAACCACCGGTGAAAGGAGGAAGAAGAAGAAAGGGGAAAACATATCTGCTATGGGGTTTTGGAGAGCCTTTTATGGTCTGATTGAAGAGAGTTTGTCATCTTTCTTCATACCAATGGAAAGAGGACATTCCCTAGTTTCTGGAACACTTTTCATATATTTAATCGGAGGTAAGGTCCATCCGGAAATCACTCTCGAAGATGGCCAAAAAGTACTGTTTCAGAATCTGGAAATTCTCATATTATCCATTTTCAGCTTCAATATGAGGTTTTGGGAGGACTATTCCGGTTATGTAAGAGCCGTTATGGCCTTGTAGTTGAGTCCTTATGATATAGGAGAAGTCAGTGAAGCCATAGGAGCTGCAATCATCCCGATCGGAATTGTTCCTTGGCCATAGCGAGGTTGGCTTGTTCCACAAGAAACAGCAGAATCCGTTTTTGTCAACTTCAGAATATTCAGCACCAATGCAGCTACTTTGGAGGTCCGTTTGGCAGCTCATATCTGGCCCGATTAAGCTGTAATTTTGTGGAGTTGTTCGTGGCAATATAGACTTTGGAAGAAAGGGTTGGATCGACAAGTGAACGGTTAGTTTGTTAGTTTTTCATGACGTTTGGAGCAACGTTTGTGGAGTTCTGATTGATGATAAACTGTATTGAGTTTGTATTGTTTGGTTGCACAAATGAGCTCGGAATGAGCTGGATATTTGCAGGCACTTTATGGACTCATACAAAGAGATGTCACTACAAGAAAACAAGCCTATTTCAAACGGCATTTACGACGGATATTTTCCTGTCGGAATATTTTGACTAAATACAGACGGATTTATAACCGTTTTTACACGGCAAAAAAACCTGTTGTAAATCGCTTAGAAATTTCCGACGGACAATATTACCGTTAGAAATGTGTCGGAAATATGATCGGAATTCCGTTGGAAAATATTACCGTTAGAAATGTGTCGGAAATATGATCGGAATTCCGTTGGAAATGTAATTTTCTTTTTTAACTACTGTCATTAGATATTCGTTGGAAATGTTTAACGACTTTCCGACGGAATTTAAAATTTAAATTAATAATTTTGCGGTAAATGTTTGAATTTCAAGGGGATTTTCGACGGCTTTCATTTCCAACGACATTTATCCTAACAAATCCGTAGGAAACAAAATCAATAAACTTACCAACCTTATTTTTCTTCTCATCATTCTTAAATTCTATTCTCTCTCTAAACATTTTTTTCTCATCCTTCTCTCTAAAGTCTTACGAAAATATGTATGTTTTCTTGTTCTTTATGAATTGTAATTGTCTTTTTAGATATATAATTTGATATATTATAGGTTTATGAATGTGATTTTGTTAGATTAGGTGGTTTAGTAGGGTTATGGTGAATTTGCGAGGTTAAATTGTGAGATTTCTGATGTTTTATTGTTAGTTTATTATTTTAGTATAAAATATCAAATGTAAATGATTTTTGACATTATAACATCGGTTTTGTGCATACCAATCAAGTTTTTGTATATACTTAGAATTCGTGTTTTTTTATATATTTATTATAAATTATATTAGAAAATCATGGTATAATAAAATTACATTAAAACATGTGAAAGGTTTTCTTTATGTCTTATTCGCATATAAATCAATTTCATATAATTTACATAGATTATATTTTTAATTTTATTTATTTATATTACGTTCGTATTGCTTTTTATGACTTATATACAAAAAAAACCATCTACAACCATTTTTTTATATTGTACATGTCTATCAATGATTTTCGTGATGCTCTTGGTTTGAGGCGTACACATACATTCCAGCATTACGTATTACGTCAACTAACGGTTGAAGAGTTAGTGCAAGAACCAGGCCGAGAGCTTATCCCAAAACTCCATTATTCTTGCGAGGGAACATCGTCATGGTAAAACTTATATATATATATATAAGTTTAAATTTAAATATATATATATAAATATTTGATATTTAACTTTAAATTTTGACGAATTTATTTATAGACTAAGATCTATTATTTATCACCTTTCGTTGTTTCACGGTAACAAATAAAAATATTATATTTTAATAAAGTACATAGTAATTATAACAATTAAATAACTATTTTTTTTTACTTGTAGCAAGATTTCACTTGGGAACCTCAACACACAAATTATGTTCGTGTGGAATTCGACAATATGGCTGCGTTACAGTATCTAGACAACATGAAAGATTGGAAGCAGAAGTGGATCGACGGCGAGGAAAAGCCGGAAGAATTGAATGATGAAGTTTGGATTGGATTGCAGAGATATTGGAATAACTGAAGACAATACTTATAACAGTCTTTTCCTAGCAATATTATATTCTCGAATGTATTTTATTTTGAAATTATATTTTTCTCTCTAAATTATTTTGAATTTATAAAAATCTAGAATTTTAATTTCGGAATGTATTGCATTTAAATTATTTTATATAAAGAATGATGATGTCAAAATAAAAAATAAATTTAAAATAATTATGTATAAACATAAAAATATCAAATTCTATATACCAATATTTTTAAAATATTATTGAACCCGAGTTGAACCCAGTTGGACCATATTAACCCACGACCCAAAACAATTCTGGTTCGATCGCCAGTCCGGTTTTAAAAACATTGCTAATTAGTATAATTCACTCAATTTTATACTAAATACCTATTTTTTATACTAATCGAATTCCGACGGATTTAATTAATTAATGAACAAAATAAAATTAATTAAGATAAAACAATCAAATCTACTAACACTCTCCTCTAAACCCTAATCTGCCGCTTCTCCTCTTTATCTTCTCCTCTCTTCTCCTATGTGTATTCAACCACCGCTAATCTCCTCTTTCTCTTCTCCTCTCTGTATCCAACCACCGCTAATCTCCTCTTTCTCTTCTCCTCTCTGTATCCAACCACCGCTAATCTCCTCTTTCTCTTCTCCTCTGTGTATTCATTCAACCAACCCTAATCTGCCTCTTCTCCTCTTTCTCTTCTCCTCTCTTCTCTTGTGTGTATTCAACCACCGCTAATTTGCCGCTTCT